>JAWZYV010011796.1:0-209292 GCA_038373885.1 Cheiracanthium punctorium | reverse complement strand
GATGCTTTAAAAATGTTATTTTAGAGATTGTTAATAATAAGTACAGTACGTAAGGTAATAAATATATAGGAGATATTAGCTAATTCCTAAAGTTATCAAAATATTACGAACGGTCATTCAAATATTGTGTCTTAAAAAATGAATAGAAGCTGCGGCTCTGCTGGACCCGGCGTGCGTCTGGTTTTCAACTGGACAGCAGGACACCGGTGTTTTAGTCCTAAGAAAAAAAGTGGGGGGACGCTCATTTTTGACGAAATTTAACCTCATTAATTGTAATTTTTCCTTAAACAACCAATAAAAATAATTTAACCATCATTTGTTTATTAATTAATTAAAATGAACTCATTGTTAAATTATTGATTTCTTGTTAATAATCTAAACTTAGTCTTTTTGATCAACCGTGTAAGCTACTTAATTTGCAGTTGCGAACATGTAATCGGATTTGTGTGCTTGGCTCGAAGCCCTCTTATAAATCCTCGTCAGAAGAACAGCACGAGAGGGGGTGCCCTCCGTTGGGTTCTTTCTAAGGGGTTAGAGATGAGACGGGCTCAGCCCGAGCCCGAAAGCCCGAGCCCGAGCCCGGGCCCGACTCGGGCTCGGGCTCTATAATTCACGATTGCGTTCGGGCTCGGGCTCGTGAAAAATTTCTCCTTTGTTGAACATACTCATTGAAACAGATTTTAAAAAGTGATTCATGGAATAAATAGACGTACTTATTTAAAAAAAATAGCGGCACGGGGGACTAGAAGGTGTGTGAAGCTCCAAAATTTATTGTATCCTATTAATGAAGTAGTTAATTTTATTTGTCTTAAGCATAGCAAAGCTGAAATTTCGAGCTCGGGCTCCAACTTTAATAATATTGCTCGGGCTCGGGCGGGTTCGGATTAAACGTCCTCGGGCTCGGGCGGGCTCGGGCTTCAAAAAATGAGCCCGAACTCATCTCTATAAGGGGTCCTAACCCGTATTCACGCTAAGTTTCGGAGAAAACCAAAGAAAACTCCGAACGGTTGGGTCGACGGATGTGCAATGGAACCCGAACCCGGGACCTTCACACTTCGCCCGTCTACCATTTCCAGTTACATAACCACTGTGCCATTGCGAGGCAACAATCCAATGTCAAAGTGACAGATTTTCTTTTGGATTGGTACGTGACTATTCGCTACCCCGAGTTTTGTTACTTTTCGGTTATTCGGTAAGACATTTTTTACCAAGAGTGCGTTCGGAAAGATTATAATCTGTTGTATTTTTATGGATATGTTTTCACTACTGAAGTGTTTAAGAAACCCTTACAATCCCATTTGTAAAGTCGATTCAAACAGTCAAAAGTTTCCTTTTGAATTTTATAACGATGTATTTGCACTCGTGCGAACAAAACGAATATTTTAAATTCTTCAAAGAATTAAAAAAAAAAAAACTTGCAAATGAGCGTCCTCCCATAGAATAAAAAGTGGGGGGACGTATGGGCTGAAGTGAAAAAGTAGGGGGGCGGCGTCCCCCCGCGTCCCCCTTCGACTACACCACTGCAGACGATTTAAAAAAAAATGCTGTTGCTGTGGCAACAACGAGTGAAAATTAGAAGTCAGTCCTATGATAGTGACAATAAGAAATGTATCTTAAACAAATATTGAATTTTGTGAGTGTTAAAAGTGATGTATTTTGGATGTTTAATATTCTGATTCCAAAGTAAAAATTTTACAAGAAGAAATAAAAATTTAATAACAATAAAAAAATAATAAGTAGGTAGTAAAAAAAAAATAAATGATGAAGTAAATAACTAGTTCGCTAAAAAATGAATTGAAGTATTGGTGCATTTGAAAGATCAGAAAAAATGTTTGTAGAGCACGTGGTTCGAACCCCCAACGCTAAAGTAGATATCCTCAGCTCTGCCAATTACGCCAAGGCTCGCAACTTTAGGTAGCATGTAAATTACATTTAAAGATTCTGTGAAGTGGTTCGAAAATAAATATTAATTTTTCTCGACTGTATTTGAGTATCGCTTCTTAGTATTTTACCCTTAGTATACTCACACTACTACCACTATGATTCAGAATATACTATATCACTATGCTTCAGGGTAACGGATCATTGAATTCCGTAACCCTTGAAGCCGTGACCCCTCATTGTCAGCTGCAAAACTATTAACTTTTTGTTGGTCATTCTCGCTCTGTTTTCTATTACCGCTAAGCTATTTCATAAGGCTTTGATATTTATCGTGAAATGATATAATCATTTGAAGAGTTATGTATGTATTTTTCTAGAAACTTGTGCAATTGAGACACGATTCCAAATTAACTGTAATCCATCTGCCATAATTGCAGAAATTTTGCTGATAGTAGGTTCTTTAGAATTTTTATCAAGTATCAAGTTATTCTGTACAAACAAATAAAACTGCATAATTTCTACGTATATTATCACTCAAATGCTTTCGTTTTCCAAAAATCAGGTCTTCAACGGTATTTTAGTTTTATTGTCAAATTCATGTTGAAATACAAAATCAAAGCAGGAATAAAACGTTCTTTTACTTAATAAATAAAATTACTTTTAGCTGGAAAGCTTTTAAAATCAAAAAATAAAATTCACCAGTCAAAACGAGTTGCGACAGGATCTCACCACAGTCATTCAAGATATTTTAATACTTTATTTTATTATACTTGATTGTAAGCGGACAATAAAAACGATTTTTCTTTTAGCAAATGTTTTTTTTAAAAACGTTTTTTTTTCTTTTTTGTTTGTTGTAGTGGACCCACCAGAAATGTTCTGACAATTCTAAAATTTTGTACATTCATTGAATAGCATTTAACTCACCTGCTTTTTGCTACTGGATATTAAAAATCTTTTTTTCATATAAATTTTATAAATAATAATTAAAATACTCAATTTTTCGAATTTTTGTGACTGTTTGGAGCAACAATGTACCTTCAAGAAGTATGTAAAAAAATTTGAAATTTGGTACTTTTTCTTATTTATTACAAAACACAACTTTTGGTGACTATTGAATTTTGAAATAAATAAAAAAAACTTTTTTTCTCTGTATCCTATGTAGAAATAGTTATAAGAAAGAAAGTTGCCTAGAAAGAGCTCGTAATTGTGCATTAAATCAGCGGTTCTCAAGCTTTTAACGTCGCGCCCCCCAACAAAGGCTATTGTACGGTGGCGCTCCCCCCCTCACATTTTTCAGCATACATTCAGTTTTTTAATCTTTAACAATAAACATTTAGTCTTATTTTCTACAAAATAATGTTATCAGTAAAGTTTGAATGAACAATTTAAGCGAAAATGGATACATTTTTGAGTAAAAATGAGATAAATGATATGATTTTTTTAAAAAAACATGCTTCACTACTTGCTCTTTCGTTTTTCTCGCGCCCCCCTTGCAAACTTTCTGCGCCACCCTAGGGGGGCGCGCCCCACAGGTGGAGAAACGCTGCATTAAATCATTAAATTTTGCTACGTGAAAAATTTTCGAATTTTTATTATTATTTAGAGAAAAAAAAAGGATAGAAGATTTTAGGATTTTGCGAAACAATGATGTTAAGTTTGTGACTTTTTGTAATTGTTTGAATTGAAAATCATTCGTCTATAGCCATTCCAGTGCATAAGTAAAATTTGAAAGGCGTCCAGACTTCTTGTTGTTACTTTGAACTAAAACAAATTCTAATGCTTCGTCATAAAATCTAACGGGATATAAATTTTCCTGAAAAAAAGAAATAAAAAAATTAGTGCGTATACATTTGTCGTAATATATCTCTTTGTTCTCTTTAAAGGTCTTAATCTTTCTAAATTTCCTTTGTGAAAAGGCTAATCCACCCAGTCAAATACGACTAAGATGGTGTCACGTAAATTTACTTCTGTCCAGTTTGAATAGGCTGACCGAGCACTTACAGATATTTATGAGATCTTTAGTACACAAAATGGCTCCCCGAGATTTATGGGTCCTCATGATTTCTTGACCTGCTGCAGTCGGAAGCGCAATAAATACTGAGTACGCATTGTATGTTTATAGAATGATGTAAATCTTGTCCCTTTTGTCGAGAGTTACTGCATACGATCGCGATGCACGAGATGATACATAGGGACCCAAATTTATGAGACGTGTTTAAGGTATTTCAAGCAGGGATTACCTAAGAATATTTGCAGCCAGGGGTGGACATTTCTTATGGGCTCCTTCAACATTCATTATGCAAATATGTTGATGTTGAACTTACATGCCTATGTATACATATGAGTTCCCCGTAGCCGTTGGTTTAAACTCGGTTTCCAATAGAATATTGAAAGCCAAGCAGCACTGGCTCCGGTAATCTCTTGGGAGGGCGAAAACAAATCTCGACTGGACTGACGTGGGACCGTGGTCTCTAAAGGGCTAGCGCAAGTAAAATATGTTCCTGGCTCCACTGTCCTCCATTCATATTAATATTATAAATGTCAATGTTTGCATGTATTGTTACGAAAATCGCCGAGTGGGTGTATTTTGAAACAGTCCAATCAGCACAGTAAACAAAAATAACACTTTATTCACAGCTCGCAACTCAATAGCTCAAAATAATACAGGAAACTTTAAAATGCGCTAACAAAAATCACAAATAAGCATAACAATAACGTTATTGATTTCACAGAATCAACCGTGCGCTTCAAAGTCTATCACTCAACTGAACTCCCCGGAGAGAGATCCTAGCGCTTTTATAGAGATGACGACGTCACCAGAATCGCCGAGAAACTTCTGGAACAATCTTATCAAATTAAAATATGGTCTCGAGACATGAATTTTCTAGAAGCTACCATTTGTCGCCAAGGTCGCCAAATCCGTCGCCAAGATGATCGCCAAGTTTGTCGCCAAGACTACAGGGTTACCATTATCAGAGGACCGCTATTATGCCTGCAAAACTAGTTTCACGGCGGCACATGCAATACGGGAGCAAATTAAGTTATTATTTCGCAACACTGCTCCCCTCTTTAAAAAACTGACGACCCGGCAGTCTAATCACACAACATTATGATCACTAGCACCATATGGAGCTAAACGATTAATGTGGATGACTCTCGGTTTTGAATTGGGCGACTTCTGGACTCTGTAGATAACGTCGTTCAATTTCTTGACAACTATATAAGGTCCTTCCCAGTTCTGTTGCAACTTAGGACTCAGACCTCTCCTTCGTTTTGGGTTATCCATCCAAACCTGATCACCCTCCTTAAATTGGTGATTCGTTGCTTTGGCGTCGTAACGAAGCTTCATTCGGTCACTCGCCAAATTGATTCGCTCTCTGGCAAACGAATGAACTCTTTCTAATCGTGCTTCTAAATTACTCATGTAATCATTCCGTGAGGAGGGCGTATCACATGGTCGTCCAAAAACAATATCACTGGGTAATCGAAGAGAACGGCCGAACAACATCTCTGATGGAGAATATCCGGTCGTCTCATGAACCGCACTCCTGTAAGCCAGGAGGAACAGTGGCAAATATGTATCCCAGTCGGTTTGATTCTTCGAAACAAATATTGAAAGATGATTCAAAATTATTCGATTGTGTCTCTCGACCATGCCATCGGACTCGGGATGTAACGGTGTTGTTCGAGTCTTTGTGATTCCCAAATATTCGCAGAGTTCCGAAAATAGAGCTGAATTAAAATTTGTAGCTTGATCCGAATGTAACATCATAGGCACTCCGTAATAAGAGATCCAGTTTCTGACCAGTTCTTCAGCTACCGTTGAAGCTTCCTGATTTGGGATGGCAATCGCTTCTGGCCATTTGGTAAAGTAATCCATCAGGACTAAGACATATCGATTGCCTTTCGATGTTGTAGGCAGGGGTCCTAGGATATCTAAAGCCACTCTTTCGAAAGGCGCGCCAACGTTATAGCGCTTGAAACGACCCTTGGTTTTTATTTTAGGTCCTTTCCGGGCACCGCAATCGTGGCATTCTCTACACCATTTTTCAACATCGGCTCGAAGTCGATCCCAATAAAATCGCTCCCTGGTTTTATTTAACGTCTTCATCACTCCACAATGTCCTCCACTTGCACTATCATGAATCTCCCGCAGAACCTCTGGAACCCTGCTACGTGGGAGAATTAATTGCCATCGGCTTGCTCTTCCGTCATCGCTCTCCCATTTCCGATATAAAACACCGTCCTTAAGATGTAAAGAATCCCAAAGAGCCCAGTATCGCTTTGTAGCTGGACTCTCTGGCGCGATCTCTTGTCAAGACGGTCGATCTGCGGAATTTAGCTTCTTCTCCAAAATTGGCCTAATATTGGAATCTTCTAACTGTGCTCTCTGTACTTCACTCGAAGCCCACCGATCCACAGTCGTTGCAGTCAAAACCTTCACGAAAGTATCCGTCTCCGTCCCGTACTTTTTCTCGGCGTTCACGCAGTGTTTACAGTGCCCTTTACAAGGTCGTCTGGAGAGAGCGTCTGCATTTCCGTGCGAAGTTCCTTTGCGATGCTCGATTTCGAACTCATACTCCTGCAGCCTTTGGATCCAGCGAACTATCTGACCTTCAGGTTCTTTAAAATTCAAAAGCCATCTCAAGGAAGCATGATCAGTCCGGAGAAGAAATTTCCGTCCATAGAGGTAGTGATGGAAATGCTCAATAGATTTAACAATAGCCAGCAATTCCTTACGAGTGACACAATAATTCCTCTCTGGCTTACCCAAGCTCTTGCTGAAGTAAGCTATGACACTTTCACCGTTTTCTGTTCCCTGCGAAAGCACGGCTCCTATCGGGGCCATTGCTAACCAACGGGCCTGCTTATGAGTTGCCATCGCTAAAAATGAGTTTATCATTGAGGCCTGTTTTCCCCAGTTACAGTATTCTATTTTATTATTCTAAGTATTATAAATGCTATATTATTTTATTATTTTAAAACAATTTTTTTATACTTTTCTCGTACTAAAGAACTTTAGATGTAGGTAATCGTTTTGTGAATCTTGCGCCATTTCCTTTCATGAAAATTTATCCTAAAATTTGAACATTTTGCTCTGAATGTAAAGGTAAGTGAACGCTTATAATGTATTTAGAAATTCTAAAAATATGTATGTAAATCATGTTTAGTGAATAATTACTCATGTGTTATTTATAAATAAATTATTTTAATCAGAAATAGTATTACTTGAGTAGTTTATTCTTGTAAATAAGCATGACGTTGTGGTACTAGATAGACAATTTAATTTTGCCAGTTGAAAATGTTATTTATCAGTTATGAATGCCTTGATTATGTGATTCAGACTTACATCAGGTACAGTGCAGAAATACAGTAAATTATAAATTATTGATTTTTGCCCGTTTATATAGAAACTTCAAATGTAGTTAATATTTTGTACAAGCGTTCATTATGCTTGCTCAATTCCAAAGTTCGATTGAGAAAGCGACAAAAGAATAACATATACTGCATGAAATGTCTTTATTAAAGAATAATTAATTCAGGGATCATGCTATAGAGCGTATTTTATCAATTTTCTCCAATATACAGGATATCCCGAAAACACTGAAATGCGCTTTAAAACATCATTTGTTAATGTTAAATTGTTTAAAATAATGTAGGAAATACGACTACGTTCATGCAATATTCATTATAAAAATGTCTTTCTCATTTGTGTATTTAGTTATTTTAAAGTATATTAAATATCCACTTGTGAAACTAAAATCAGCAATCGTGAATCATGAGAGTAAGCGCTACTTTGTTTTTCCTTCAAATTATATGCATCTATTTTCTTTATGTCAATATGTATCATAGCAAACAAATTAATCATGAGTTCGTACTTGAATTAGTAACACAATTACTACTTAAAACTACATTAAATAACATTTGAAAGCACTGGGGAGCTTGAGAAATGCCTGATGTATACGTGAAGACTCGAGCATCCGTAGGCCTCTTTGGATGGCTCATCAAAATACACGCGCAGGCCCGTTACTAATTGCGAAGGCCCCGCTCCTATCCCTTCATTACTGGCATCTGTGTCCAAGATAAAGTCTTTGTCAGTCCGGGGATATGTCAAAATAGGAGACGTCGTTAATGCCTGTTTTAGACTAATGAAAGATTTCTCGCATTCCTCTGTCCAATTAAAACTTGTTTGGGCTTCAGTCAATTTATGTAAAGGTCTCGCTATTGTTGAAAAATTTCTTACAAAACGGCGATAATAGGTGCACAGTCCGAGAAAACTTCGCAGTTCATGTACCGTTTCCGGACGAGGCCAATCGACAACCACTTTAACTTTTTGTGGATCAGTCTTAACTCCGTCTGCAGAAATAACGTGACCAAGATAAGTAACTTCTTTACGTAAAAATTTGCATTTCTTTGGATTTAGTTTAAGGTTAGCATTTTGTAATCTAAGAAACACTTTACGAATATTATTTAAATGTTCTTCAAACGTTTTGCCCACTATAATAATGTCACCTAAGTATACTAAGCAGGCCTCAGACGAAAGTCCACGTAATACCGTTTCCATTAGTCTTTCAAAAGTAGCGGGGGCATTGCAAAGACCGAAAGGCATTACCTTAAAGTGCCAGAGTCCTCGTCCGGTGGTAAAAGCTGTCTTTTCTTTATCTTCAGGTCGGATTTCGACTTGCCAATACCCGCTCTTTAAGTCCAACGTAGAGAACCACTGGCTTCCTTTCAAAGCATCTAAAGTGTCATCTACTCGCGGGAGGGGATAGCAGTCTTTCCTCGTAATATCGTTCAGTTTCCGATAGTCGACACAGAAACGTGTCGATCCGTCCTTCTTTTTAACAAGAACGATTGGTGACGCCCAAGGCCCCGACAATTCCTCTATTATCCCCGTCCTCCCCGTCCACCATTTCTTTAATCAGGCGTTCAGCTTCCTCTTTCTTTGCAAGAGGCAAACGCCTTGGATACTGCTTTATTGGTGGATGATCACCTGTATTAATTTTATGTTGTGTCACATTACAGTGGCCCACATCAGCGTCACCGGTAGAGAATAAGTTTTGGAATTCCTGGAGTAATTTTTGCACTGCTATTCGCTGCTCCTTACTAAGTCCTTCAAGATCCTCCAGCATTAGTTGAAAATGATGACTATTAGAATATCCTTGAGGACGGGCGATGATATCCACCACTGGTTCACACGTCGCAATAACGGCCCCTTTTTCTACAGTCTTGGGTTTATCGTCCAAATTCAACACTCTAATAGGTATAGCTTCCCCTCTTAAATCCACGAGTGCGGTGGCTTCCAAGACCCCTTTTAAGGAGAACTGGCTAGGAAAGTTCGTTACGACATACCGGAAATGTCCAGAGGCTTCAGGAACCCCTTGGATAAGAAATTCAGATCTCGCTGGTATAGTCGTCTTCTCTTTCGCGAATATAGAACATGATTTTGAACACTGCTCGCTTCTTGAAAACAAGGGAATCTCCTCCCCTCTTGTCCGTATCTCGTTCTTCTCTAAGTCTACGGTAAAGTTAAATTTTTGAAGGAAATCCAGTCCAAGGATACAAGGGTCAGTGATGTTAGCCACGTAGACCCTGTGCCGGAATTTCTTGGATCCACATTCAATGGATACATCCAGTTTTCCTTGTATCTCTGTCTTTTCACCGGTAGCGGTCTTAATAGAGACGTTTGGAGACGTGTAGAGCAATTGTTCCTTCAGTTTCATGGCGAAGTCCGATTTTAGAAGAGTGACATTCGCACCCGTATCCACTAGCATCAAACAAGGGATACCACAAATAGTTCCTTCAACATAAAGTCCAGTTTCTCCTCCGCTAAGTGCGGAAACTACAAATTTCTCTTCAGGGGCTTTATTCAGAAAAGGCAGCCTCCGAACCGCAAGACGCCTAAGACCTAGTTTTCCTGTTTGGAGGGAAGTCACGTCGCATTCTCTTTGCACGTGTCCCCTTTTGTGACATCTCCAACAGGTCACGTTCGGATTCCTTCGGGGAGAGCCCCTCTTCCCAACAGCGAGACTATCCGATAATTCCTGGAGTGCCTTGAGTACAGAATCCAGTTTATCATCCTTTTCCTTGGCGGCGTCTCCCTCTATATCCACAGACCTTACATGCCTGGGTGTTTTCGAAACAGTTCTCGCAGCTTCATATTTCATGCTATACGCCAGAGCTGCCTTCAAATCTTTCGGGTCTACCAGTCTCGTAGAATGTTGTGTATCTTCGTCCCTGATAGCGTCGACGAAGTACTGGGCTGCTAAACTTTCTCGAACATCTAGGGGACATTCCGCGTAAGCTAGGCTCATCAATCGCTCAACATCGGCGGCTAATACCTGTAGACTTTCTCCAGGTCTTTGTCGCCTTGCTTTCAACTCAGTCCTATAAAACTGGGTAAGATGGCTATTTCCAAATCGAGATTCTAGAGCCTTTTCGACGGTCGGTAGGTCGTTCAACTTGTCATTCGGTATTCCTAGGAGAATCTGCGCAGCTGATCCTTGTAGAGAGGCCACAAGTTGACTGGCCTTGAAGCTATCCGTCCATCCATTTGTAGAGCTCACGACGTCAAACTGAGTCTTAAAAACAGTCCAAGATGTTTGGCCGTCAAATGTTAAATGCTTTACAGTGGGTCTAGAATTAATTATTTCTCCACTTGCCAAAATATTGCTTGGCTTCCTCTCAAGATCAGAAAGTCTCTTTTCAAAATCGCTGATTTGTTCTTGCACATCGCTGATTTGTCCTTGCACATTGCTTTGTACTCCCTCGATTTTTTCTTGTACGTCGCTGATCTGTCCTTGCACAATGCTTCGTACTCCCTCGATTTTTTCTTATACATCGCTGATCTGTCTTTGCACTTCGCTTCGTACTCCCTCGACTCTTTCATGAACAGATTGTATTTGAGTCTTCATTTCTTCTTGTCCTGAACGCATTTACTCTTGTAGACTCTCTAGTCCCGAACAGATCTTCTCTTCCAGACTCTCCTGTTCGAACGATATCTTTTCTTTCAGACTCTCTGGACCCAAAGACATCTCTTCTTTCATATCTATCATCATAGCAAACAGTTTTTCCATTTTTTTCTTCCATGGCTGCTCTGGTTATTGGCATTCAAACAGATCCAGATCCCACTTCCTGACACCAATGTTACGAAAATCGCCGAGTGGGTGTATTTTGAAACAGTCCAATCAGCACAGTAAACAAAAATAACAGTTTATTCACAGCTCGCAGCTCAATAGCTCAAAATAATACAGGAAACTTTAAAATGCGCTAACAAAAATCACAAATAAGCATAACAATAACGTTATTAATTTCACAGAATCAACCGTGCGCTTCAAAGTCTATCACTCAACTGAACTCCCCGGAGAGAGATCCTAGCGCTTTTATTGAGATGATAACGTCACCAGAATCGCCGAGAAACTTCTGGAACAATCTTATCAAATTGAAATATGGTCTCGAGACATGAATTTTCTAGAAGCCACCATTTGTCGCCAAGTTTGTCGCCAAGACTACAGGGTTACCATTATCAGAGGACCGCTATTATGCCTGCAAAACTAGTTTCACGGCGGCACATGCAATACGGGAGCAAATTAAGTTATTATTTCGCAACAGTATGTTTGTTACTCTTTGACGCTGAAACGGTTTGACGGATTTGGATGAAATTTGGAATAAAGACAGTTAAAGTATTAAATTGACAAACAGGCTACTTTTTATTGCGCGAAAAAAAAAAAACACTGTTCTTATAATATACAAAATAACTTAGCTTTTATTTTTAAAAAAAGTACAATTGAGCTTTTTTTTTTTTTACAAAGCCGTCGACAGATGGCGCAAACTTATAGAATACGTAGTTTTTAATAAATAAAATCACCTGAATAAGTTTTTCCTTCTGACGTGGTTTTATAAGCGGCTACGGGGCAAGCACATAAATCCGAAATACATGTTGCACAAACAAACAAACAAAAAATAAGTTTTGAAACTTTTATTCAGTTCGAATTACGCATTTTACTGCGCGTCTTTTTCTCCTTCTATTTCTAATGTATTACATCCTGAAAAAGGATGTTAGAAATATCAATTTTAATTTTGTTTAATCACACTCAGGAATAATGATGCACTTTCCAACTTAATGGAATTTCCAACTTAATGGTAAGAAAATAGGGAAGACGCATGGATTATGACACGCTTTTAATATATAGCACTTTAGTGTGTATTTAAAATCTCAAAGTGCTTCAGATTTTCTAATTTTTTTTTTTTCCTTTCCGTTTTTTTGATAACGGCCGATATATCTAGAAGCTCTTCAGAACTAATATAGGACGAAATAATTTGTACCTTTTTGTAGGTTTTTATAACTAAATCATCTTATTTTTGTAACCAGAGGCGGCCCCGCACGATAAGCAAGGTAATCATCGCATCGGGGCGCCGGCTTCATGTCGAACGGTGTCATCTTCGGTGTCATCTTCATGTATTGTTCGCCGGTGTCATGTCGATTTCAAAAACTAAGTAGAGCATAAAAGGGGGCGTCACTTACCCTAGGTCCTCCCCTGTTTGTAACTATTTTAATCTTAAATTCCATTCAGAATCTGAGATATTTCAGCCATGGAAGCCGGTGAGAAACACAAGATTTATTACGATGGTGAACCAACTGGTCGCCGGTGGCTGCTAGTGATACCTTTAAAGCTAGGTTTACACTATAGAGTGATCGCCGGACGAGGCAGCTATTGATCCTACTACAATAGCCCTAGCCCCATTGTTGATTTCCCCTACTCTGCCTAAAGCACACGGACCAAGCAATGTTTGTATCTTATTTGCGATTACTTCAAACTGGTGAGACCCCCAAGCCAAGTCGATTTCCTGGTAGGCAATATTGCCTTACCTCTGGGGTGCTTCCATTTTGAAACAGCCAACACTTTCGGCATTTGTTGGACTAATATCTTGACGGTATGTGCCCCATTGGGGAAAAATGTTACCGGCATACATGAGAAACAGTTTGATTTTTGTTCGTTTAGGTGCATGCAGACATCTACAGCCAAGGAAAAGAAAAGGCCCACTTGCTCTTTTATTGCACTCATCGCTTGCACTTTTATCGCATTTGGTCGTCACTCACCGTACACCGAATTTATTAGGAATGGACGCGAGACGAGATACAGGGCTGTATCGTCTCGTCTCGGAAACACTTTGTCTCGTCTCGCTTCTCACAGAGAAATTGCTTGTCTCGTCTCGCAAGTCTCGCAAAATTAAGGACTGCGATTTTGTTACCATATTTACCCTGTTACCATAGTTACCCTGTTAACTCATATGTGCATTTGAAGTAATAAAAATTCGGATTTAATCAGTATATATAATGTGAGGTGACGAGGGAAAAACATTTGTTTTTATTTATTTATTTCCGGAACTGCGTAAATGTAATATGTATGGTTGATGGGAGTTTCCTTTGTTTTTGTAATTATATCAAGCTTTGAATTTTCTTAAATTAAATGATGCAAAACTCAGAGGACATGTTGCATTAAATAAAATTTTAATCTAAGTGGCCCCATTGTGCGGAATAGTGAATTCATAAAAGTTTCAATTGGGGACGGGATAATTATAGTGAAGCCTGCTTATCACCCATATTGAATCGGGAACCCTGTACCTCCCTTCTCAGGATGGTATACTTCCTCAAATACAGCACTGCAACTCTGATTGAAAAGTAATTCGTATCATAAATTTATGCGAGACGAGAAATTTTCGTGAGAAATCTCGCACGAACCAAGACCCTGTCTCATCTCGCGTCTCGTCTCGCAAAAAATTGCCTGTCTTCTCTCGTAATGCGAGACGAGAACGCGAGATTTCTCACGTCTCGTGTCCATCCCTTAAATTTATAAATACCATTCGGTTATAATTTACACTACTTTCTTTAATCTGCGTTCTTATAATTTGTGTGAATGGCCGTCTTCATATTGAGTTCTACATTAACTTCATATTTTTAATGGCAAAACCCAATTTTGGCTTTAATTAAACGCAAGAAAGACTTCTAATTACCCTTAACCCCTTAATGCATTTGCCCGAGTCTGGATACGGTTATAAGTTACCCGCAAATTTACACGTGCTCCTGTCTCACACGGGCGAACTCGTATCACGCGTTATTTTATTTCTAATGACCGCCTGAGATCCGTTCTCAGTAAAATTAGCTAGGCTAGATTTTGATTAAACTTATTTACTATAGATCGCACCATTATGCAGCATTTTTCTTGTGTAAAATGCGTGGTGCATTTTGATGATGCCTTTATATAATATATTCAATTTTGAAAAAAAAAAAAAAAAAAAGATAATTTCTTACCAGTATTTAAAAAAGAAATTCGTGCTTTAAGGGGTTAATATAAAATTTCACAACATTTCCACTGGTGTTATTGCGAATTCTTTATTGAACGATTTTAAGGGTTTATCCTGAGAATGTGAAGAACAATGTTATTTATTTTTCCATCCAATATCAAATAGGTAAATTAAAATTTTAATTTTCGAAACGATTTAAATAATGCACTGTAAAATACATGGGCGCCCATAGTAATTTTTCTAGGGGGGGGGGCAAACTTCAAAAAATTTTTCTAGAGGGGGACAAATTTCAAACTTTTAACAAATTCAAAACTTTTAACAATTTCAAACTTTTTGCCATTTGTTTATACCATGAGACATTAATCTAAAACTTTAGGGGGGGGGGCAAGTGTCCTACCTTGCCCCCCCTTATGGGCGCCCATGGTAAAATATTCTATAGTAAATGAAGACTTTAAAAATAAATTGAGGAATGTAATGTTTAAAATGACTATTTTGAAAATTTGCATTAATTTTTAATTACATCACGAACGAAAAATATCAATTTATAATTACGATTTCAATTTAATTTAAGTGACAGAGTAGGTTACATATGAGTTATTACAATTAAAGAAGTTTTCTATGTTTTATATTTAGTTGACGGTGTTCAAACCAGCTGGCCTTTAGGCTTTCCATATTGTAATAGTAGGATTAAAATTGATAGCATAATATTGTAAAATGAAATATTGTTGCTATACGGTACCTTTCACACGTACATATGAACACTTTCTAATTTATTTTGAAATTGTTACTCAACACTCTGAAGGCTCTCTTGGATAGGTGAAATGTTGACAGAAACATTGCTAAGTTTGGGATGATTAGCAATAACCGAAGTTATGAAAAATAGGGGAAACAATATAGATAATTTTTATGTTATGAAGATACTAAAAGAATCTTAAATCGTCTAAAAAGCTTGATATATTTACAAAACCAAATTAATATCACTAAAGCACGATCAAACTTTTACAGATATGTAGTTCATTATCGTCAAAATCTGCTACTTAAAAAAAAAAACAAAAAACAGTCTAACATTTATTGTTTTTGTGCAAAATAAATCTAATTTACTGTATATATATATATAAATATATATAGTTTGAAGATAACTTTTGAAAAATTATCGCTTTATAAACTGATATGTGGCCCCTTTAACTCATCAAAATAAGACATTTTAATAATATAAAATCTGCTGAACGTAGAATTATGATATTTTGAACAGCTATGTAAGTCTATTTCCTGCATCTATTTCTGTAGGAATTTGCGTTAGGTCGCTTTCCCACACTATATATACATTTTTAAATATTAATTTAATAATTCACAATTCATATCAATATTTTATTAAAAAGTTATAATAGTATTAAATTATGTTTGGGCCGTTTAATTCTAATAGTAGGTGTAAAAATCAGCTGTCTTAATACCATTATTAAATGGTTAGAAATAGCTAAATTATTAAAATATGAAATGAAATGTATGTGTTGAAATTAGACAAAATGAAATTGGTGCGTATTTATGAAGATATCCCCTTAAAAGCAAATTATATGAGCAACAAATCAAGGTATACATTATTCGTAAACGATTGGTTTATGCGTTCTTTGCTGTACGAAGAACGACGCCCGAGTAAAGGCCAAGTGAGATTTTTTCCTCTCCGCAGCTGTCATATATGGAAGTGTACAGAAAATAAGGAAATCATGTTTTGTAAAACTCAACAAAAGTTCGGTTGGCACTTTTTTAACCGAATGTTCTAGTTGAATAAACGAAATTTTTGTTGAATCAAAAAATTGAATCGGGCCTAACATTTTTTCAAGAAAGTTCAAACCATCTTTCTATGAACTGTGTGGCGACTCACAGCGTACTGGTCCAGTGTTCTATTTCCGGTGGATGTATATTTTATTTACACAAAAGATGATGTCTGCTTCTAGTCCGGTGTTGCACACTTAATTTAGCGTCGGTATGGCTCGGAAAGCATCGCATACAGTACCAGGGGTAATCGAAATATGTGCAAAGACCAGTTTCGTTGCATCTGACCCCTTTGGGAATTAAGGTCATGACTTAGAGGTTTAATTATTCGGAAAAATTTTTTTAAGTAAAAATGTCTATCTTGGGGGACTCTCTCTCGTGGAGGCTCTGAGACTACAGTCACAGTTGCCCTCCCCAAAATCCGCCCATGATAAAAGACTAATTCCTTTGAAGTTTCTTCATAACCATCATCATCGACTTCAAGGAGTAGGCAGGGTGCCTGTTCCGGCTTCATTGGTCAATCCACAACTTTCTCGGACATCCACGGTCTCTTCTGCCCTTCAGAGTATAGTCTAGGGCAGCTCTGGGGAATCTTGTCATTGGCATGCGTTGTACATGCCTTTCCATTTAGTTCGAGTTCGATATACTTGTATTCTATCACATCCATTGTGAGTACCTTTAATTCATTCCTGATGTCTTCATTTCGGAACTTGTCGGCGATTGTGCAGCCCTTTATTGATCTTAGATGTCTCATTTCTGTTGCTTGGATTCTATTCAGATCCTGGCTCCCCAAGGTCCATGTCTCTGAGCCGTAGAGCAAGACATGTTTAGCCATGACTTTATAAAGCATAAGCCTAGTTTCTTTTAGTGTTCTCCTCTGGATGGTTTTATTCAAGGTTCTGCAGATGCGTTGGAATTTGTACAATTTCTTTTGTATCTGGTTCTCATTTGAAGTCGATTACCAGTTGAGCTGTCCGGGGTATTAGATCTTTGAAGCTTACGAGTAGTTAATGAAGTTTTTTCTCTTGTTTCTTTTCTTGAACTCTCTAAGAAATACAATCTTGGATTTATCCTTGTGTAAAGTAGAAAAATGTTTCCATACTCAACGTAGAGTTAAATCGTAGGTAAAATCAACTATGGCTGATGAAATATTATTAGAACTTTGCATGCAAAGTGTCCATGAAGGAGGGAGGGGGGATTGTGACTTGGAATAGTTAATACAAAAAGTTCATACCAGGACCATAGTTTTTACTGCAACCTCCGTAAGGTACAATTTTTTTTCCACTGGGTGTATTTCAGATTTTGTATTCGATTCTTTTTAAATTTATTTTCTAAAGGTATCTTTTAAAAAGATATTTGAACATTAACAGTTTTGTAAATTTTTATTATATGATGTATTTAAGTTAAATTACTGGTTGAATATCGAATTAAAAAAATCATCAGATTTTTGCTCTTTTATATCTGTTTTGGATGGTTTCCTCACGCAATGAATGAGTGCC
The DNA here is from genome assembly GCA_038373885.1 of Cheiracanthium punctorium. Classification (NCBI taxonomy): domain Eukaryota; kingdom Metazoa; phylum Arthropoda; class Arachnida; order Araneae; family Cheiracanthiidae; genus Cheiracanthium; species Cheiracanthium punctorium. The sequence continues at coordinate 191,836 of JAWZYV010011796.1, read as the reverse complement.
TCAGGTTGCTGGGCATTTGCGCATCCTTGACCATAGCTGCCTGCACATATAATAGAGACCATCAATCTATAGTGACTTCTTTTGTAAAATTTCACTTTACAAATACTACACTTTTCCACCTTTTAAGGTGACCGTCTTTATAAGATGATTTGTTATTCCCGAGGGTGGTCACATTCGACAAATTCCACTAATTTTACTTAAGAGTTGTAACAAAAGTATTTAACATTGCACCAAACTAGACTACCAACAGCGAAGAAAATTGCAAACAGAAAAAAAAAATCCTAATATCATTAGTCAATATTTACGCCTGGCAACTTTTCAAAGCGCAACCGGTGTTCAACACCCCAGATAGCAGGAGAGAATAAAAAAGTCTTTTCTACTCCCACTGACGGCTTCTTCTGTGAAAATTCTAAAAATAAAAAGGTCTTAGAATCTTTTTTTTAGACTTAGAATAAAAAATCATAAAAAAGTCATTGTTTTTTGCGAAACATACAACTAGTCAATGACAATGTGTAGTAACAAACAAACGGACACATAATAAATGAGACAGAAGTTCTTGATTTGCTTAGATACACTTAGTCTGCTTATCTGCCTGCGATTACCTGTTAATTTATTTGAAGCCCCCATATTTATACTTAAAAGCTGAAGTGAAATTATTAATTGCTCCCTGCCCCCGCACTTTCACCATTAGGGGTTATTTTAAGTTATTACTTTGGCAGTTGTGCCAGGTCTTTTGCGATATCAGTTTATCAGCTCGGAGGCCAAATTCAGATGTCGAGAATTTCTTTTTAAGATCTCGTTCCAGATTAATTTTTCTTCGGGTAGTTTGCATAAGTGGCTCCAGACAGTAAACAAAAATCGAGGTTAAAATTATCAGAGCCAGCAGAAAATTTTTTTGAAAAGAGAGTCACTGAACTTAGTATATTATTATTAGAGGAGGATTCCGGTATTAAATTTTCAGTGAATCTGTATTTATAAAGACCAATAAGTCAAACGCATTGGTTGCGGATGCATTCCGTCTAAAGATTGTTCTGAAGTTTAAATTAGGGATAACAGTGAAATGAAAAACAATTGAATTGCAAATTTCGAAAAGGGCTGATGTCTGAAAATTAAAGTTTTACTCTGAGACACAAAAAACTGATTTTCTGTTGAACCATTTCACTAATTGAAACAGTTCTTTTTGTATCGTTATTGAAAAATGTGTACGTTATATCAAGGCGAATAATAATATCGTTGAAGAAAAATTTGGGGGGAGAAAATGATCGCTACAGTTTTCTGAGACGAGTCCTCGAAATTTATACGAGGATTTGAGTGGTTTTAGTACTAAAACAGCATTATCTTAAATGCATATTTTTTAAAAGAGCAAAAATACAAAAGTTTTTTTCTACATTTTCCTACATTGCAATTCCTTGTGATTGCATTGTCATACAAAATTACAAAAACATCCCCCCATAATGTTCAAAAGATGTCTTTTTGTCCGCTTTTTGGACGTCTGTTGAACTAGTTATGCTACTAGGGGGTGTTTTTCACCAGGATGAAAACTAGATATAAGTCTTTCTCGCTCAAAAAATGTATAGATCTACATGCGTACATGGGAAAAAAAAGGTCAATTTTGAAAAAACCTAGAGATATGCCCTTTTCGATATTTGCGATTCAATTAGATACTTAACGATTTTGGACAATACACTTTGAGACGAATCGAGTAAATAGTCACTCCTAAGCAGTAAATTGAGACGTAATAAAATCTGATGTGGGCACAACACATGACTTCCTCTGTTAAATTATATAGCAATCCACCGTTTATCGCGGGTGTTACGTCCCAAAATACCAGCAATTAGGGAAAATTCGCGAAAAAGTAGTACCCTATTTGTTTTATTATTTTCGTGTATTTTCACCTTTATAAATCTCCTTGCACTGTTCGCAACACAAGAATGTACATTACTAATAGTAGCGTGTAAGCATAAAACTATATAAGTACGACAGATTAGTTAACCATAAATAATAGTTACAAAGCTAACGAGTCCTATCTGCCTAAGAGGGGAATGCTTTGGGTGGAGGATTTTTTTAAAGGTTCTACGCGTATTGACGATACATCTGGAGGAAACTGACAAAGCTCCAGACTATTAAATCGACAGCCTCACATAAGCCAGAATCCTGGACCTTCACACTTCAGCCATCTAACATTGTTCAGTATTTTATCCGCTTGGCCATTGGTCGGCAACTTCCTTTTTGGATTGCGATTGACTAGGTAATTTACTTACACTGTCACCCAAAAGACTTTTAACATATTAGGGTTTCTGGACATTTTCAATTCATTAATTCATTAAAAATTCACGATAAATAAGTGTCTGGGCCAGGTCCAAAATATCAACAACTGTCGTCAAGATACGTGACTTTGACGAAATATTGCGAAATTTAGCACAAATTTTTTTAAACTGAAAAAATAAATTTTTTAAACTGACCCCAGGAAGGTGATATCTTTTTATGTTTGGGGTAGCCAAACTTTACTATTATTGAAGTATGATATCTCAATTTCAAATGAAATAAGTTTAAATGCAGTGCATAAAAAATTCATATAATTTAATAGACGTTTAAGAAAGTCAAGTGATGCCCACAGCAAAGTAGTTCTTTATGTAAAACCTTGATTTTTTGATTTTTTTTTCGAAAGGCTATTTCATAGTCTTATGATAATAGTAAAGTAATGCTAGCTAGATATACTCAACACACTTTTTAAACTGCATGATACCTATGTATGTGTGCGTGTCAATTAATATTCTTAAAAGACAATGCTTTCCTATTGTTTTCATTGAAATAACAATGAATAGGAAACACTCGTACATATTTATACTCGAATTACACGAAATTAAATTAAATACATTTCCGTTCATTATTTAAAAATAAATTTACTTTTAAGTTGGTCTTTTGGTCCCAGATGGAACAATCATTTTTCCTTTTATGCAGTTCCCGATGAAAAAGTACAGTTGTAAGCTATCAGTTAATTTAATGTTAGTTAAAATAATAATGAGCATTTCGCATTTGTGGTGTTAAAAATGATCTACCAAGTACACATTGTCAAATTTCGTCAAATTTCGTTTGAAAAGTTTTTTATTGGTGCTTGTTTATTAGACAGGTGAAAACAGATACAAATAGCTTCTTTTTCGAAGAAACAATTACTTTCTGCAACAAAAGAGCTTTTACAAGGTCAAAGAAGCACAACATAAATAATAACATCTATTAGAAATAGATGTACAGATTTTAATAAATATTTTAAAAACACCCTTATTTCGTGCTGAATCTGATTCCCCAATTTGTTATTTGAATCTGATAGACATGCATTTTTGTTTTTTAATAGAAAAATATAATTAAATTTTATTTAAAATATGAGACCCGTTATTGGCCAATTTATAATTTTAGCGTGTTCTGCTGTTAAATCATTATTATGGAACAATGCGTTGTATGAAACTTCATTTTTTTTATTTTAAACTTTTAAACTTTTTTATATTTTTAGAGGCGAGGAAATTAAGTAAGTCTCAAGGTATTAAAAATGATTGTAACAGCAATAAAATACTTCCTTTCTGGCAAGACAAGGAATAAATTTAGATCTCGGCAAACTGCCACTTTTGAAGAATCATTTTTCACCTGCGGATTACATGAACTACTTATAAAATGCCAGCCCCCCCCCCCAAAGAAAAAACACTCATAATGACTAGTTATTAAAGATAAAATAATTTAAACTTTGTAAAATAACACCATAAAAGTTACCTGTCAGGCTATACAGCTGTTTCGATTGAAAAAAAATTCTATCTTCTTCAGTAGCTATCCAAGCCATTCACAGACTGGGAGCGAAATATTTAAAACTTTGTAAAATAACACCAGTCCCAGTCTGTGAATGTCTTGGATCGCTGCTGAAGAAGATCGAAATTTTTTCGATTGAAACAGCTGTATATCCTGACAAGTAACTTTTATGGTGTTATTTTACAAAGTTTTAATTATTTTCCTTAAGAAATGGTTTTGAGATTACCAAAAATCCTTCAAAATTTAGGAAATTCTTTTTCATACATTGAAATCTTTTTTTTTTTATGCATCAAGTGCTGAATAAATTAATAAAAAATTATAAGCGTTGGTATGAACGTGTATGTATTAAAGGTGAGTGTAAGAATATTTTGTAAAAGTCTTTTACGTAAAATGTGTGAATTATTTTGGGAGTTCCATGTCTTTAAAATGTTCTATGCGTCTTAAAATTCGAAGAAATTTATAAAATTTACTTACAGATTCATGATATACGTAAAAATAAATTTGGGTTTTCATTTCAATTTCTGTGGTCTTTAAGACTATGGAAATTCAAGATAAGTCCAGAAAAACACGAAATTCTTGTGAAAATTCAGTACTGAAGTACAAACATTTTTATCTAAAAATTTGACTTTAAATTCTTTTCGTGTTTTCTACTTCAATTCATATTTATGTAAACACTCATGAATTTTGGTTTAAAAAATTCTTTTATAACGGTGTCTGGACATTTATAAAAAAAATAAAACTGCTCCAAAAATAATTGTAAGATTAATATTTTATTTTATTTTTCCTTATTTTTTGTGAACGCTTATTTTAATCAAAAGTATATTAATTTTTCAAACATTTTTTTGATTTTTATAATATGTTGATTTAACTACATTTTAGAACGTAATTATAAATCAACACTGGAAAAGTGGATTAACGTGGATTTAAGGGACATTTTAAAAACCATACTTAAATTAATGATTCTTTCTTTTTTTTAAGTTAGGATAAGTAAGTGAATTAAATGATTTTTGTCAATACTCAATATGCATGTTTAAGATCTGTATAAAGTAATAAATGTTGAGAATTAATAAGGGAAGTAGAATATTCCAAATACATATAAATCTAATTATTGTTTTTCCGCTTTATTTTTAGCTCATAGCCATGCATTAAAATCTGGTCAGTTTGAAACGGAAAACTTTGTTAATAAACAAGATAACGTAACTATGTCTTGTTGCAGCAATCATTTTACACCGCCACATGCATACCAAATGAGTCAGGTATCAGAAAACAGGATACTACACAGTAAAAAAAGCGTACCCGGAATGAACGAATATTCCAAACAAAAACAATGTCGACGCTACGCTAGGATTCATTTTAGATACGAAAAATCCTGCTTTTAAAGCCTCCGGAAATACCCTGAAATTTATTGTATCGTTGATCATCAACACGCGACAGTGAGCGATCCCCATAATGGTTCTTGTGAAAAATAAAACACAACCCAGGCGTGACTTTCCCAGATTTGCATATGATAAAAGATTCCGCAGATTGTGTGTTACCTGACAGTTTCCCACAACATTGTGTGGTGTGACAGCAATTTCTATACTATTTTGAAATGGCATTAAATCTTGGTATTGGCATCAAAGTGTCATCTTAATGACTAAGCCATCAGCTAAAGATTTACATTTTTCAATTTTAAAAATCTAGGTTTGTTTTTAAAATTAAATATGCGCAGTTTTTTTCCCCCTGTCTTTTACTCGAGCTGTAAGAAACAGTCGTGATAAATAAGCGGATGCATACGGAAGAAGATTTATTGAAATAAGAGAACTGGTATAGAATTTACTTTCAGTCTGATATGACATAGATGCATATATTACCCCCCTCCCCCCTGAAAAGATGGAATTAACATTATGGCCAATTAAGTAGGTCTTGTATCCTTTAAAAGTGATGAGATTGAAAAAAAGTTCTTACGTCATATTTACACATAAGAAATTTTGTATATGAATACAATGGACTTTTTTTGTTTACGTATAATCTCTGCAAAAGTTTTTGAAATTATTTAGGAAAATTTCCTTAATTAACTGATTAAAAGCAACTATTTTCATGTGTGATTCAATGCTCGAAGCCTAACACTGCCTAACGCAGCCCAACACTTTTACAGACTCAGTATTTTTTTCTATATATACTCTGATAATACGTAATTAAAATCACAAAAAATTTAGATTTACGAATGATTTAATTCGTTATTTAGGAAAAAATAAATGAATTATTTTTCTATAGGTCTCTAACTTCTACATAATAATATGCCGTTTTAGTTATGCATTATAAAATGTACGTAGAAAAAATATTGCGTGTGTAAAATAATTTTTATGTATGTTAGGCTGCGTGCAGTGAACCACACATGCAAAAAAGTGCTTTTAATCTTTTAATTAATTTTAATTTCCTAATTAACTTGGAAAACTTTTGAAGACATTAATGTAAACAAAAAAGCCCATTGTATTGATATAAAAAAATTCTTACATGTAAATAAATTATTTAGGTAAATATGGGATCATATGCGTGAAAGAAATTTTTCCGATGTTATCAATTTTAAAGGGCACAGGATCCCTTAAAATACAGGGAAGAAATTTGGACGAAACGAAAGTTTGGAGTAGAAAATATAATTTCTATCACCTAATCAAGCTACTGCCTTTCAGTCTGAAATGCGTCCGTTATATTTAGACTTTTTAAGTCAAGATCTTAAATCTTTCTAGCCTGTATGGGTAGATTCGACTGTACTAAAGGGAGACGATAAGTGAACTGAAATATGCTTGCTACAGGAATAGTTGCTGATAATGCCTAAAATGAGACTCGCTGAAAATAATTCCTAGCTTGGATATTCAATCTAGTGAAGCTGCGACAATCAGACCCATACAAGTAAAACATAATATTATTTTTCAACAAGATAGGAAATTTAAAGGAAGATTTTACTGTATCTATGTATATCATTCTGAAAAGCAGAAGACTAACAGTTTGATAAAAAAGCCTTCAAATTCTTTTTTATTCTATGCATTCATTCATCCATTTTTGCAACATAAAGGTACACGAATGGTAATTTAAAAGAAGGGAAAGATAGAAATTGAAATAGAAAATTTGTTCATCTGTAAAGCAATGTCATCTGAGTATACAAAATTTACACCTTTCTTTCCTGCACTCCATGTCGAAGCCATAAAAATATTTCACTTTCATTTCATTTTTCTCTAAATATTTCACTCCTAAAATAACTTTGATGACACCGAAAATAAACTGCACTATTAAAAAGAATATTTCTATAGTATTCAAGCACAATCACTGTTCTACCGAATTCTGAAACTATAAATAATCCCACCCTTCACGACTGTTATCATTTATAATCTCTTAACATTAAAAAAATGTATTTTTTTTTATCCTTTTCTCATTGTGACAAGTGTAATGTTTTTATGTCCCTCCGTTGAAAACAAAGGATCATCAGTCTATGTAATACGTCGCCGGTAAAGATTACTTCTTGGCAGGAGAGCTTCAGTCCTCGGCTCTGTGATGTCACTGCAAGAGTTCAAAACAAAAAAAAATCTCTCTTTTTTTTTATCCCCTTCGCTAAGGAGCTATACAAAGGTGCTGGTGCTGTAATGGAAAGACGTCACAGTGATTAGTTGGCACGGAAAAGTTCAGCTAAGAAAAGATTCGTTCTTAGAGACCCCGGAGTCGATTGTTTCCCGGCTAGCTTCCCCTTGATTGGTGCACCTTGGTCGATATCAATCTTATCTTAAGTGTCACGAAATCTTGAAGTTTTTCCTTTTTTGTTGTTTGTTTAATTAAAAATAACAGCTCAATGTATTTAATCCGTGTTTGCGATTCCTTCAGCTTGGTCGAAAATTTATAGTAGAGGCTGGGTTTGGAAATAAAAAAGAAAGAAAAAATCAAAATCGCTTATGGCATTAAATTTTGTAAAAGCATAATGTATATTAGCCTATTATGTATACATATTTAGCTGCTAAAACTCAGTTAAACGCTTTCCTTCTGCACATAAATTTCACATACTTCAATGCAAGCGACAACTCAAAACATCATTCCTCAGACTGGCCTGTTCCCTATTTATAATATCTGACGCATTTTCTTGGACTGTCCATGCTTTTCGTTACAAATCTTCGCATAAATTGACCGTGCAATACTAATGCTATACCGGAAAGTAAGCCATACAAGACACGTAACTGAAATTGCGCCAAATGTCGCCATTTGAAGATCAATATATCATGTGAAAATATTCGTAAAGCTTGAACTTGGTTTAGTGATTCTCTGTACAATATTTCTCAATATTTTATGTATCTTCGTACCAAATTACTCTCGAAGTATATTTTCAAACGGTAGTCTTTGATAAGCTGAAGACGAGTTTGACATAAAATCATTCTCTGTTTCATTCTCAGGGATAAGCATTTACTTCAACTATGATTTTTTTTTCTCATGACATTATTAACACAAACAGAATTCATCAGTGAAAACAGTTTCACTCTCTTCAGCACTAAACTCTTCCTGTGTGATGATTAGAGCGTGATTAAGTGGATCAGAATCGCGTTAAATGAGCTTGGTTTCTTAGTTTAGTTTCGCAACTGCGATTTCCACACTTTTCAATGCTTGCTACTGAACCACAACGAACTTCGTAACAATAGAGATTGTTTAACTTGCCAGTTCGACATTGATAAATAATGGCTTCGAGCTCCTTGTACATTTATTGTTCTTGATATCGAGTTCTGAGCTAGCTATTCTGATGCATAGATTTTGAAATCTAATCAAGAATAGAAAGAGAGATGATTCAATATATTTATTAAGATTTCATCTAAACTCCGCATTACACACCAAATCTATATATTATTATTATTTTTTTAAATTAACGTAAGATGAATGCAAAATGCTAACAGTAATGTAAGGCATTTAGACAAATAATTTCAAAAAGTTCCTTGCAAAATATGAGCTTTTAATCTAAAATTAATTGAAAACTACAAACAAAACATTTTGAAGAAATAAAATATTTTTATATTCAGTTTTCCGGTACACCGTGAATCCATGAAACATAATATCATTTACACACTTATTATACTTTATTTACTATAATATAGACATATAGTTTTATTTTTAATTTACGGGCGGGAACTTGCCTATTAGGCATTGTCCCATACAACTGCCCGATGGTGTGACCATTTTATTATGGGGGCACCCAGTGGTCGGCCAGCTTTACCCCGTATGAAGGGGCGGACACAATGACAGCCACGGCCAGTCGGGGATCGAACCCCGACCGCCGGGAGTTGAACCAGAAACCGGGGCACGGTGCTTTATCCACGATACAACTCGGTCGACTTGACACTATACTCAAACCTTGTTAGTACGTAACTCTTGGGACCACTTAAAAATGACTTACTAAGATGAGTTTAAACTGAATGTAAAATGAAATTTCAAGAATTTATATAATATATCTATGATTAATTAACGTTACAAATTATATAAATTAGTAGTATAAGAAGTTAAATTAATAAAATGGGTGATAAATATAGGAAAGTACAGTGTATATAAGGTACGTAGTGTATTTATCATTTAACTGTACAATCTGTTACATTCAATCTGTCATTTAACAGAAGTCGAAACGAAGAATAGTCCTGGAAGCATTCCTAACATTTTTTTGATGAGGAAAACAGTCTTTGCAAGAAAAAATGCTGAAAGTCGTACTTAAAAAAAAAAAATGTTTTCGGGGTTAGCCTTGTTAAAGAAATGGAGCTGAGTTCGTGTGTTGCATTCTTAAAAATGACGTCTTAAGCGGAGTGGTCGGAAAAAAAAAGCGATCCAATAAACCGAGTACAACATACGAAAAGGTCGAATATAAAAAAAGTCGGGACTTCTGAAAGTTGACGTAATATGCTGAGTAGCGTCTTATCCAGGAGACTTACTAACCAGGTTTGACTGTAATAAAAACTCACAGGATGTAGAATTTTAATTTTTATCTCAATTGATGCACTGTCACTCGCATAAAGTAATATTACTTAAGCACGTATATCATCTTTGGCACTAAAACTCTCAAAACGGTTCCAAATTTTTCAAAACTAGACGTTGCTACCTTTGCTAGGGGGCTGAAAAATACTAAGAAAATAAAATTAAAATCGCCTGCAGAAACGGTAAAAATCCGAATTTTTCATAAAGCGTCAGTAAGGTTATGCTCTTCTTGTTTAATACTTAAGTACTTTTATTTTTCGAGTCTACAAAGTCTAAAAATGACTCCAGTTTTTGGTCAGTTTTTAACTATTTAAGTGGCAACGATTGACTGAGTTACAACGGTAACTGTAATGTTAAAAATGGAATGTGAAAATAATTATTTGAAATAGACAAAGAAGAAATATATTGAATGTTGTTTTCATTAATACAAATAAGACTTTTATTTTTTTCTCAGAAGATTATTTTTTACATGCGCAAATCGTAAAAACCCATACAGAGAAAGTGCCCTCTGATGTCGGTTTATTTGCGTTTATTTATTTATTTTTTACTACTATGTTACCTATCCATGTATTTTTATCCATGGTTAGGCGACTGGCATCAAATCTTAATTCGAGAGCTGCTGAGTTAAACGTCGGCTGACAAAATGGATGGCGTTCATTTATACCGCCTTTCCCTAATCTGCCTTGCTTCTTTGTTGCTGGCTTTATCACTGACACCTCCATGCTTTATCTGAGTATATTTAGAGACTTAAATTGCGTTCTAATTCTGCTTTTTCGTATTAAGTCGAAGTACTAATTAGAATCGTTTGTGTCTGGGGAAGAAAAAGCCACACCAGGGACAAGTATACGTATTTAACCTAATTAAATTTCACCAAGTGTAGCATTCTTGCCCGAACATATTTTTGAACATTGCAGCGGGAGATTATTTTTAGGATGGAGGAAAAAGTGCTTATTTATTTGAGTAAACAAATGAGACTGAATGATAAAAATATGGGCAGTTTCCGAAATTTTTTTGAGCGATGATTGCACGAAGTTTAAATACCAATTCAGAGCAGAAATTTGTTTGTTTGTTTGCCAGGAGAGGACATCTCGCGTCACTGAATGTGTCGCTTAGAGCTACAGATACGTCCTTCCCGGAATTTCCCGCCACAATTTGGAACCTCATCAGAAGGTGGGGGGACTTCTGAATATTGGCACCCCTCAGAAACTGCTAGCGACCGCCGAGAGGACTTTCGGAACCACGGATTTAACGAGCACGTACACCGCATGTACACGGTGGTCTTTAGTGGTATGCCGGTATCGAACCCACAACCTTCCGGTTACGAGTTCAACGCCTTAACCACTGGGCTACCACGGCCCCAGAGCAGAAATTGATAGCATTCATTTCAGGGCTATTTCATTAACCCGAGGCGCAACCCTTTCCCAATGCTGAAAAAAGGGTAGTCGTTGCCATCGCTCGACTTAACTAACAGCCAGCTGCGTTAAAAAAGGGTCTCTAGATCTGTGGCACGCGATGAACGTTTCGATCGTCCGCCATCTTGCTGGTAGTTAAGTCTAGCGATGGCAATGACTGCCCTTCTTTCAGCATTGGGCAATCTATCCAGCTGGTTTCGCATTCTTCCATTTTTCCGCAGATGTCCGTGCCGTTAAAAATAATCGTGACAATTTTTTAACGGGAAATGGCGTGCTAAAAAGTAAAGGATTCTCGTGGAGCTCTGTCACCCGCAACTATTTTTATAGAAATCATATCTATTCTTCGTGACTGGCAACAGTCAAAACGTCAGAGTTTGGTGTTCCCAGAGCCGGAACACTTCGCGTTCAAGGAGTACGAACTATGCTGGATAGGCAGTGTAGAATCTTAAGAACCATTCAATCACGCCTTGGATCTGGTTTCGAATCCTGACTTGGGTATGAATGTTAGTTTATCCGTACCTTCATAGGGAGTAACACTGGCCGTTCTCTGTGTGCCCCTATAATAACTGCCCTTGCCCACAATACCTTTAGGTAGTTGTAGTGGACAATGACTAATCGGTAAGTGCCGTCTGTTGGGGAAAAAAATACTGCTGTCGGCTTTTTGAAGATTTTACTGTGGAGGGGAGCCGGTAGCTTAGAGGTTGAAGGCTTATCCTCCTCCACGCTTATCACTTAAGTGTACGGTCGTGGATTCTATTCTCATTTATCCCTTGATTGTTTAAATTTCCTTTCTCTGTGCGGGTATGACCTGTCGTAAGATCATCGTCCACGTTGTCCGACGATTATTTATAAATCGATTCTTGAAACCAAGAAAACAAATCCGGAAAAAATTGCTTCAACTAAACAACATTTTACGGGAAACTACTAAAGGTATTACTCTGCATGTGAGGAAATAAAACTTGAATCTTTTTTATTAATTGATGCTGTAATAAGTAAAATTTTGTTAAGTTCTAACGTCTCCGGCATTATTGCATTAGAATGAGTGAATTACATCAAATTGTCTTCTTGTTTATAGATGCTGCTTTAACAAAAGCAACAAGATACATCTAAAAGTCGTATTCACCAAACATTTGATCCGCTTGCTAGCACGTCAGCACATTCTGCATCAAGGGTCAGTTAAAATATGGCATTCACCACGTCTAGTACTGGATCTGAGCCTGATATAGCACGCAAGATCTGATCCGCCGAATAACGCATGCTCTGCTCAGTGAACAACATGCTCATGATTTTGCCTTTTTATCATGGTATTCATTATTTTTATTATTTTTTTTATATTTATGCACACAAGTCACTAATAATTCAATTTCAATTTGAATGAAATTTTTCCTTGGGGGGGGGGGAGATATTTCAGTGCAATAAAAAAGGCTACACGTGCGAATCCGCTGCACAGGAAGAACTAATCCAAAAAGCTGCAAAATCAAAAATGCTACACGTGAGATAAAATGTTGACAACCAACGCCAGAAATCAACTGTTCATGAGCTTGAATCTCTTCAGTGTTTCCAAAAGAAAAATTCTAATTAATCTGACCAGTCACGGACAAGTTTACAAAAAGACTCTCAGATTATGGATTAAACTAACGAGGGTGTGAATTTTGGAGAATCCCAGCAAACACACACAGGTTCTCTGAACGTCTATTAACGTTCAGAAGACGTTTTCTGAACGTTAATAGACGTTCAGAGAACCTGTGTGTGTTTGCTGGGATACCATTTACTGTTAATTCGCGTGCTAATCCTGCATCTCATGCCGACACCTAGTTTGTGAATAAGATCGTTAGTGTGACTACAAGATGTATTTATGTGTGATTTTGCCAACGATGTAGAAGAACAACTAGATGAGGGTGCTTAGTTGGGTGCTTGTTGGGAGGGTGCTTGGAGGGTGCTTGTTGAAAAAGTGCAGCCATTGTCATCGCTCCATTTAACTACCAGCAACATTGAATCACCAATAACGTGCCACATAGCCAAAGAACTTCTTTGACACAGCTGGCTATGTGGCACGCGATTGGCGATTCGATGCTGCAGGTAGTAAAATCGAGTGACAACGATTGTACTTTTACAGCGCTAAGCCCATTAAAGCAGTCTATCCATTTGTTCTATATCGATAGATTTTGCTGAGAAAAAGAGCCTTCTTGCAGCAAAGGTGACATTTTCTTGCACACTTTAAAGCAAACTGACTGATGCTTTTTACATTTTACAACTGTTGACACCGATCACCGACCAACTTGGATTTATGGTGTTCTATTATGTCCAGAACCAGCATATATATATATTACTGCTATCCAAATCACGAGAATAGCCGGCGTAGGCAGCCGGGAATAGCATAAAACATTTTTAAAATAAGCTTGATTAATACATTTAATTAATGATCTTTCACACTTTCGTAATATTACAGTTTAAAATACATTTAAATACCATTAAAAAACTTAAAATTTCGAAATATATATAAATATGAATATATATATATATATATATACATTTCCCTCCACCCGCATCAGACAGGGCTTCATTGTCTCTTTAGCCAAGTAATCTGATGATACCCATCTGCTCATCGGAGAAAGTTTGTGGTTGCCTATGGAGCCATAACTGTACCCAGGCGTGCACCCTCTTTGCCTTATGCAAATAGACAATGTCTTTCTTGGGGGCTAAAAATATGGAAATCGGGGGGAGATTTTGACTATGTAAAGGCTTCCCAGTGGAATGTAAGAAGGATCGAAGAGGTATTCGTATCTACGATAAGCCCTGAAAACACGTGGCCAGTCGATAAGCCCTGAAAACACGTGGGCGCGCATTATCGTGAAACAGTGTATTTTGTGTTATGGCAAGCCTACACGAGGGGCATCTGCCTACATGGGGGGGAGTCTTGGGCGGAGGACTTTTTAAAGTGATTCTAACACGTATTCACGTTACATCTTGAGAAATCCGCCTAAACTCCAACTCCAGGCCATATCGACAGCTGCGCTTAGGTCCGAACGCGGCACCTTCACACTTTGGTCATCTTACAGTTCAGTGACTTATCCACTCGAACATGGCGGGGCTTATCGTGAAACAGAATGAGGTTCGTCCGTCAACATTCCTGAACGTTTGGACATGATGGCTTCTATTTGCTTCGGACGAAGAGGTGTAGCCGATAGACGCCATCATGTCCAAACATTTCATCTAGGAATGTTGACAGAGGATAATCATTCTAGTTTACGATTATACCCGTCCACGTTTCCAAGGCTTCGACTGAAGACCTTTTCCATCCTGCCTAAATTCCGATGGGAAGCCCTTATACAGTCAAAATCTCTCCCCGATTTCCAAATTTGTGAAGCCTTCAAGAAAGGCACTCGTCTATTTGCTTCGGAAGAAGAGGGTACACGCTTGATTAGAGTTATGGTTTCCAAGGCAACCGCAAACATTTCCCCATGAAGACATTGGTCTTCTTGTCTAACAGTGTATTAATAGTTACAGCAATTACTTTTGAAATAGTAAACAGTTAATTATTTAATTTTTTTCTATCAGTCCAATTTTTATTTGAATGCCTCTTATAAATGTAGTCTTTCTAATACGTACTTAGCCCCTAATAGGGTTGTTAGCAGCAAGCTCTGCATGTTTGAAGTAGGAAGCTAAAAATTCACAAATTGGCTTTTTTGATTCTTTTTGGGTTGCTTTGCACATGGCGATTCAGTACTGCTAAATTGTAAAGAAATAAGTAAATATAGTGCTGTTTCAAAGTTACTGTATATTTGTTACTTTATATAAAAAACTTCTTCTACTGATTAAAAGCAAAAAACTTTTTCTCTTGCAGATTAGAAGATTTTACTGCATGATAGAGATCGTTGTCGAAACATCCACAACTCGGATTCATATGGTGAAAGTAGCCAAGCCTGGAAACTCTCCTGACGTCAATTCAGTTGGGGATCTTAAATCCCCTCCATCCTACCCCATTTTTTAAGATTTGCCCATTTGGAAATAATTCATACATTGCTTTAAAAATAAAACTCACAATATTTAGTGAGCTACAAGCTAAGTTGAGTTTAAATGTTCAAATCTTCTGACTAAAAAGGCGAATGAAATGTAAAAGCCATTCAAAAAAGCATTCGAATTCAAATTAACTACGCCTTTGGTTTTTCTAGGCAATGTTCGTGAAAAAAAAAATAATTCGAAGTAGAGCTCTACCCCTGGAGACTAAAATATGAAATCTTTTGAGTGACTGTTTCAATGATAATAACAACAACAAGCCTTAAGTTCTAACATTAACTAGAAATGGAATAATTACATTTCTGCACATGATTATGCATGCAGTTTAAATATATATATGTATATATTTTTTTTTTTACATTTTTTTCAAGTGCGTCCTTCGTGATTGGTTAAAGAAATGTTTCAGTCTTTAACTACATTATTAAAATGAGCTTCAGAATTACTAATATTCTTTCTTGTATTATATATATAACTTTTATGAAAATAATAACTATATCCGTAACATTTTCTAACAATCTTAATAAGTATTCTGGTTTACGTGTCTGCTCGTGTTCCAACTGTCGTAAATATTAATAGATTGTCAAGAAATTTATATATGTATCTACAGTGGAGTATATTATGTGTGTATAGAGTGTGTATAGCATGCATTTAATATAAAAAATATAGCTTTAGGAAAACTATATAGAGTATCCCAAAAAGGTGGTTACGCGCTTTAATTCTTAATCTGTTAGAGATAAGTGGGTAGTGTAAATTGAAAAAAATGTTCAAAATAAGATCGGAAATAAGGATACGTTAATAAAATATTCCTCTTGCTGATTTTCAAAAAGTTACACTTTTTAAATTTTTATACGACCCCCGTACAAAAAAATCTTCAATTAAGATTTTATTTTTCATCGAACAAGACCAATAGAAAAACCGCATAACCGTATTTCTAAAACTAACTGAATTATGAAGCAGAAAAAAAATGGACTTATACCATTTACCGGACATTTTTTATCACACAAAAGGCTATTTTCTCTGTGAAAACAGGGGGAGTATACGAATTGACAGAGGGAATTTTTAGATCAAAAATGTGATATTGCAACTTGGAATGTGTTTCCAATCAAGCATCTTGAGTAAGAAATATTTAAATAATGTTTTGGTAAATAACTAAATCTGGAAGTTGATTTAAAACCTTATAGATTAAATACAGATTTGACAAGATAAACGGAAAGCTAAAAAATATGCAAATTTTGTGAGCCTTGTTACGTACACATTTTTTTTCTTATTTATGCTTTATCGTGTTACTAATATTTATAAAACGTTTCACTGCAAATAAATACATTAAATTTACAACCAATAACATTTATGTAAATGCATGTAATTTTAAAATTAAAAACATTTTTCAAAAATGAATATGTATCTATTACAATTGCTAAATGTTATGTTTTATAAACTTGGTTTATAACACTTGTTTTATAAACACTTGTTTTATAACTTGTTTTATAAACTCTATAAACTTTTTAGAGGGTACCACTCATATAAAAAAGCAAATTTCCTTAAAAATACTAAGTATGTGCAAATAAAGAAAATGCAATTTACAAAGCATTCTCGAAATGTTTTCCATTAACTCCATTACATAACTGAGCTCTTCTAAAAATGCTTCTGTAAATATTTTGGAGTTCCTGTAATATTGTTGCATGCATCGATTATGTTTTGTTTTAGATCAGTTGCATTTAGAGGACGAGTATTATAAACTAGTGTTCGAAGCCGATCTCAAAAATAAAAATTGAGCGGCATTAGATCAGGGAATCTGGGGGGCCATTTTGTGACTCCTTTCAAACCAATCCACTGCTTATGAAAGTCAACATTCAGCCAATTTGTTACAGTTATAGTTTTGTGTGCAGGTGCTCCATCTTGTTGAAAATACATACATTTTACATACGATACTGGTGTATTCTCCAAAATATCTGTTACTATGCCATCTAAAATAAGCAGCAGATATTTTGAGGCTGTAAGTGTCCCTTCATAAAACACAGGATCAACCAGTTCTCCATTCCAAATTCTGCACCACACCGAGACAGAAAAATTTTCTTTGATGGCGTATTTCTTGCACAAAATATGGTTTTGTATTATTCCAATAATGATCGTTATGAGTATTTATTGACCCATCTTCCGTAAATAAACATTCATCCGCCCACATAATATTTTAAACAAAATTCACATTTTTATCTTGTTGAATTAACAACCAATTGCAGAATGCTAGACGGCGAGCAAATCAGATGGATGGAGTGCTTGCAGTCCTTGCTCGTGTTCCGTTCCATCCAACAGGAGTAAAAAAAAAAAAAAAAAAAAAAAAAAAAAACCGCTAAAGGGTTTTTTTCTTTTAGTCTTGTTGGATGGAAAATAAAAACTTTCTGATTGGGAATTGTTTCGCACGGGGGTCGTATAAAAATTTAAAGAATGTAACTTTCTGTAAATGAACAAGATAATTTTTTTCTTAACGGATTCTTATTTCCGACCTTATTTTGATCATTTTTTCAATTTACACCACCCACTTATCTCTAATAGATAAAAAAATAAGGCCCGTAACCACCTTTTTGGGACACCCTGTATTTTAGCACGTAATATTTAACGCTGCTCTCACATCTTGGCAGCGAAGGGGGGGGGGAGGGTAATGTTAGGAGAGAAGGGAAGATAATTATAGGGGGGGGTGGAAATCATGTTGAAAAGTTTATAACCTATGCATTTGACATGTTTTACCTTTCTTGTTTAAATTCTGGTCACAGAACTTTTCATTTCAACAAGATTTTCCTCAAAGTGATTTCAGAATTTTTGTTTACATACAAACCGGATAACAAGTTCTCAGAGATTCCTAATAAAAATTCTGCGGTGCTGGTACACACTGTGAAAATAGCAGAATCGCCCGTTAAAAATAACGAAAAAAAATTACAGTTATCTCCAGATTCCCCCCAGTTAATCGGGTTTTTAAAAAAACCAAAAACCTTAACTGGGACGCAGAAATCGTTAAGACGGCTTAAGATGTTAAACGGAGGGTGATCCAACGAAATAGACAGGCAACAACGGATCTTCCATATTCACAAGACCGTAATTGATGAGTGCAAGATTGATGAATGTTATTGTGCCGCCCATGCTGTAAAAACCTTCTATTTTCACGCTTTCGTTAGCGCACAAAGAACTTGGCAGAGCGTTAAAGGAAACCCTTCTACTGTCTTTTTTAAGTTTCCAGTGTTTTTGCCCACCCTTCGAGCGCACTGGGTTGGAATTTTAACTCTTTTGCGGCAGCAAATTTCTTTTCTTTTTATTTCAAGGGCAGACACGGCCAGATGTGAAGTGATTAAATTGTATCAGGTGGGTTTATTCTTCTGTGGAATACCGTTTTAGAATCGTTATGCAGTTGGACTTAATGACTCCCCGGGGGCCAAATCTTATTTATAGAACATCAGAGGCCCGATCGAGTAGTTCTCAAACCCCACTCCTTGAAATAACAAGAAAGATAAAAGATACAAAATACATTGATTATAAAACACTTTCCAAACCAACAGTCCTTTTTTTGTGTGTGTGCCAAATTTGCTAATATACTGTCATCAAACTTGGTCAGGTTTTGGGAATGACATCTAAAACGCTGCACATCACTATTTACGTAATTTTGAGAGACTCCCCCTACCCCCCTTGCTCTGATGTCATTTCAAATCTTCAATTGAAGAGTAATCTGTTATAAACGTACATATACTTATTGCATTGTGCTTGAAATGGATCAATGTCTGTAAACTGTTATGACCGTAATGAGTTTGAATTCTCTTGAGCACTCCTGTAGAAGAACTATGAATGCTGCATACACTACTTTCGATGTAGAGCATTATTTTGAGAACCTTAACAGTACACATCAATTATTTTTTGTTCGAAATAGACGGATATCTCTAAATTATGCTTTAAAGAATGACTGCTCATTGTAGATCCTGTATCGGAATTCTTTTGAGCGCTCCTGTAAAATGCAATGACTTGTATAAATTTCGTAGTAATCGATCTTTATTTACAACAGTTAGAGCCTGCACGGAGATATGGTTAGACAGAGAAATCAAAATCATAAACACTTTTCAGTGTTTTTGGAAAGTGTTAGCAAGAAAGATAAATCATGCCAAACAGATCGTTTACAAAATACTTTCCAACACATAATCTTTTCGCACCAAGTTTGGCAAAATTTTGGAGGAAAAAAAAAAAAAAACCTGCATATCACTAATAATTTAATTTTGCGAGACCCTGTAAAAAAGTTAAATATTATTTCCATTTTTTAAATGAAGAGTAAGCTGTTATTGGCGTCTATTGTGTCCTGCTGAAACGGATGAATGCCTCTAAATCGCCATAGACGGTACTGTACTAGAATTCTTTTGAGTACTCCAATAGAAGAACTATGAATGCTGCGTATACAGTATCTCCGACGGAGAGCATAATTTTTTAATCCTTAATAACACATTCTGATTTTGTTTCGTTTGAAATAGACAATCATGCAACTTTTGAACAGCTTAAAAAAAAAAAAAAATTAGTTGCGTAAGAGACTCGGAAAAATTTAGAATGTCTCTTTACACTGTACTGTGCACTGTGAACTGTTACAAACAATCAACATATAGGAGTTACGAAAAGGGAAAAAATGTTTAACATACGGATTTTTGCAAGATTTTCTTAAACAGGTAACTCCTCGGCCCATTTTTTAAAGCAATTTTTGTGTCTTATGAATTTTTTCTGAAAGTTCAATCAGGCATACAGCTTTACTGTTAGTATTAGTCCATAGTGCACTGGATGAAGAAGCATTATTAATTTTTTTCAGTATTTAACATCATTGATTTATTTTTAAAGCTATTCATAAGTTCTGTGACGACGATCGCTCTTCAGGTGGAACACACTTAAATAATGATTGCCTACAAAACGTAAGGTACTGGAACTCTTTTAGGTGCTCCTGTAAAGGAACAATAAATGCTACAGACACCTTTTACAATAGGGTAGATGGCATGGAAACAATTTCTTAGTAATCTATGGATATTTAATGGTCGTTAGGGCACGGACGGACATACAAACTGAAAGTGAACTTTTTTACATTGTTAGAAAATGTTAAAAACGTGGCCAAACTTTGGGAATTGGAGAAAGCTGTATATCACTGTTAACGTAACTTTACAAGACCCTGCAAAAGAACATTAAATGTTATGTGTATCTTTTATATAAAGAGCAAACCGTTATGAATGTTTTCATACCTATATTATTTTGTTTAAAATGGAATAATGTCTAACTGCAGTAGACCGTATTGTAGTGGAATTCTTTTGGGTACTTCTGTAAAAAGAATTATGAATATCACATTCACCATTTTCAGTAGGGTTCATGGCACACAGTATATAGGAATAACAGAAGTAAATTTCGTAGTAATCAATGTGTGTTTGCGGCAGTTATAGCACGGAGGGACGGATAGACAGACGGTTTGGTTTGTGTGATTATGGCAACGCTATGCTAGGGCGATCTGCCAAGGATGGGGGGGTGTCTTGGTAGGAGGACTTTCTAAGGGCGGGTTCTAACGCGTATTCACGTTACATATGGAGGAAACCTACCAAAACTCCAGACCGTTAGATCGACAGCCGCACGATAGGACCCAAACCCCGGACCTTATCACTTTGGCCGTCTACCATTTTCAGTGATATAACCACTGTACCATAGTGAGGCTCGATAGACAGACGGATGGACAGATAGACGAACCGAAATCATGTTAAAAACAATGGAAGATAAATAATGCCAAACACTTGTGTTATGAGATTCACGGTTGACAATTACGTATAGAGAATATGATATTTTAAATACATATCTTATTAATTTGTGTCGACATTAAAGTAATTAACGGTGAGTAATTAAAATACTGACTATTTTTTCGTTGAGGAAGTAGTTATAAACCATGATGGAGCAATTTTTTGATTGAATATATATATTAATAAAGCGCAAATTATTTTCTGTTTCCTACTTCGAAAACTTGAAGCTTGACTTCTTTGCTCCGTTATCTTACAGAAATTTACTGGACTTATCTTACGTGGGCGAGTTTTCATAGAAAAATTTATTTTTTAAATTAGGTAATTGGAAAAATTCAAATGTTAATCCCCTAGTTAACTGAAATTTCTCTGATTAACAAATGTTCATTTCCTACTTCACAATAAAATAGGCTGAAAAAGGAGAATTTTTTAAATTTTGTGATTTTTCCCCTGTGTTTTGCAAGTGAACAAGTTTTTGAAATTCTGAAGAAACTTTTTGTTTAATTTCTTTTGACGATGAATTCCTAAGCAAATAAAATGAACTGAAATGTGAATAAAATGAACTAAAATGTGAATATTTTAGAGACAATGTAAGCTTAGAGTAAAACTTAATTTTTGTAACATATAAATTGAATAAATCTCAAATATCGCGGAATGTTTTTTTTTTAAATTTTATTTTTGTACTTAAACGTTGTACGCAAAATACGAATGAAATAAATCTAGTATATCAAATAATTGACACTTTTGTGTGTGTGTGTGTGTTAAAAAATACTAAATATAATACTACACCCTTATTTATGAATTAAAAAATGTGTATAAAATGCACATATCAACAGAATAGAATTACACACACTCTAAGTGCACTTCGGACGATGAAAATGTTTTCTCCTCTTCACTCTATTGGCGTTCTAATACTAAAGAAACAGTAAATTTAGATACAAAATGATTCACAGTAACTAAGCGATAACCGATGCTTACTTTCTATTCACTTAATGATTTTTCCAGTTTTTCTAAAATTTGTCGCTCACAGTGGCAGTTTTCAGTATCTCCTGATTAAAATTTTTTTAATTGAATTTTTTTTTATTATATCTGTTTCTTCCTGATTTCGTGTAGGTTCAATTACTGTCCTCTCATGAAAAGAGCGTTTATATTTTTTGGAATATGTGTTGCATGACTATGTTTCATATTACTGTGGGTTTGCTGATACTTTTCTACTCAGGGACGTGGGTTGGAGGGTGGTTGGCTTACCAATTCAAGTTGTCCCAGTGTGAACCTTTGAGGATCACAGTGGGACAGGAATTGAGATACAGTGGGACACTGAGTAAAGCACATACAAAATCAGCTATCTAATGACAACACATTATTATTATAATCAAATAATGGTTGAGATAATCAACACAGAAGATATGAAAGCAATTTTCAAATGACAATACTTAAAAATAATTGTAATGTTCAAACATATTTATAAGTTGCAAAATTCTAAGCTGAATAATATTTGATGAATTGGAAATAATAAAGTAACACACACACGCGCGCGCGCGCGAAATTTAGCAGTAAACGATAACAAAATGTTTTCAAAAGTTCATTTTATCATGGAATAAGACAGGAAGTCTATTGGAAATTATAGTTGTGCTATTGTTCTTTCAGTCCCTCCACAATCCATTTCCGATTTTATTAAATCCAAGCTCAAAAGTTGTACAAAACTTATCAAAATAGAGGACATTACATGCATGCAATTAAGCTTTAAAGCAAAGGTATTGATTACTGGATGACAATTTCCGGTCCAAATCCAATAAATGTAAAACTTGTCTGATTTTTCTAATAGTGGTAGTAGAAACGAAAATGGCTGCAATTTTCCTACAAGTTGAATTGTGACAGTGTCTAGCTTTCACAGTGTTTTAATACAGGTTAACTAAGTTTTACATATTTTTCTAATTTGTTATCATCTGAATCATAAAAAAATATCGATTGTCCCACTGTGCCCGTGTCCCGCTGTACCCCCCCCCTTTCCTCTACCAACCTGTGAGGTATAAATAGATATATGGAACTGTTTTGGGTTTTTAAAACTATGCTCCTTGAATAACTGAGTTTTATTCTATTAACCACTGCTATCAGAATATAAGTCAGTCATTCATATAGGTCACAATTTCGGGGGAGGGGGGGGGAGCTCGATTCAGTATTTTAAACCTTATTGTTACTAGACTTAAAATAAATGTTTTAAAACAGCTGTTTTTAATAATTGCTTCACATTTTCGGAGGGGGCCAGGGCCCCCTCGGTATCCCCTTAAGTACGGGTTTGATCGAACCGTAAGAACATGATGCCGAATAGAAATAAATATAGGTAATTTATATGTATGTGTACTAAATTGTTTCCTTTGAGCATTGCATCTGAAACTTTTTATGCGGGAAAAAATGGAAGGTATTATTTAGGGGGAAAAATCCGACAATTTCTGAAAGAAGTATACTACTTTTTCTTCCCAGGTTATGGCAGTACGGAGCACATTTCAGGAGCGGGGCACTCAGAAGTTGTGTTAAACCACTGCTGATTGCTGTTCTTTAGTTCATTGGAGGGAACTTGGCTACTTGATTATCAAATAGTCTTTATACTAGTCGGGATCAATTTATATTACAGTCGGAAATTTTGACATCCACAACCCTCTTTATGTATATAATTGCCCCTGTTTCCACTAAAAAATAGTGAACGTTAACATGTTCTAAACTTACTTGCAGTTTCAGTTTATGTTCTTGTATTTTATAAAAACTATTATGCATTTTTTGCTGTTTCTTCGTACAAAACGATTCATTTCGCTTGAATGTGTATTTTAAGCAAAGTTGTATTACAACACTAGTTTTATGAGTGTGTTGTGCTAAATACAAACGTTTTTCACTTGATGTTGCTTCTCAGAAAGATATTTATAGGTTTTCTTTCTACGGTTAAAAACAATAAGAAAAAAAAATTCTTTTTCTTACCTTTTTCCTTGGTGGCCATTGTGGAGAGAGCGGTGCAAGTTTCATTACAATTAGATACCCCTCCAAGTTTTGATTGAAATACCCCTTTTTTACGAGGGGGCGCGGTTAGTTGGCGAAGAAAAAACCTATGGGAATAATTTGCAAATCAGGAATTCATAACACCGACGGGAAATCATTGAATACGCCAGAGATCCCAAAACGTTGTGCATCTTTGCTGCCACCTGCAGAAGGAATGAATTAAGGTTCCCTTTCCTTCGCAGGAACAGCTGTTAAGGTACACTGGTATTTTGAAATGCTCCAGGTTTGGTTGACGTCACAACTCGAAAAGGAATTCCGCGATTTAATTTTCCAGCAGGGTTGAGCTCCACAGCACTTTCATGATGACAAGAAAGTTATCTGGAAGAACATCTCACATAGCGTTGGATAAGTCGTTCTGGTTCCGTTTTCGAGATTGTCCCCGAGCTCTCCAGACATAGCTCCATGCGACCACTTTTTGCGTTGCTTTTTGACAAAGGCAAAGTCTTCGTCCCATCATTGCCTCGAGATCATATGGAGGTGAGAGAGTGAATCGCAGAAGCCTCCTTTTGGAAGATTGAATATCCACCATATCAAGATGCTAATCAACAACTCTTCTCACTCTGAAGTAGTTGAATTCCCATTTCTTTAGGAGTTTGATACTTTGACTGCGATTTCACTCCTTAGGAAGGAATACTTTCACTCTTCTCGTTTCAGAGTGCACTAGATTTAGATTTTTTAAAATGTGACCTGTTAACCTAGTTACGCCTCTGATTCCGGGCGAAAATATATGAAGCACTCCAATCTAAAGAAACATAAAGAGAAAAAGTGTGAAGAAACATTTATTTACTTATTTTATAGAAAGAAAAACAATGATTACATTTGGAAATTGTATATTACTTACCTTTCTCAGAAAACACATTCATAAATCGTTTTTCTTTGTTCAGAGAAGAGAGCTTTACCCTCTCTTAAATGTCACTTTGCGTAAGACGTATGCGCAGTAAAAATGTCATTAACTATAGCTAAAAACACATATATTTCCTACTAACTTAAAAAGAACACACCCTAAGAAATGGCCATTTTTCTTTTTTTAAGTAAGTATTTTTTTTATTTCTTTTAAGAATACATTAAAGGCTTTCCAGCTATATAAACATTGCGATTCAACATTTTACTCGTTTGTTAAAACAGATTGTGTTCCATGTTAGATTATACATAGCTGTAACTTGCCAGGAAAAAAAAAAGAACTGTATGCAGATATCGACGATTGTACACATTTCAAAAGAAAAAAAAATCAAGGACTTTACATGACCTACTCAAAACAAATTCATGTTTTTCAAGTACTTAAAATGCAGAAATCAATACACAAATCAAAGAATAAATTAGGGGGAATGCTTTTATGTTTATCTGGATTAACAAAAGTGTTTCATTTTATTTTAAAAATTAATATTAACATAATTAAAAACAGAAGTACTTAAAAAGTAAAGTAAAAACAGATTAAGCAGATCCTTTTCTTATTCACTCATGATAAATCGATCTAATGGAAATCCATTCCCTTTTCA
Source organism: Cheiracanthium punctorium (assembly GCA_038373885.1). Lineage (NCBI taxonomy): Eukaryota > Metazoa > Arthropoda > Arachnida > Araneae > Cheiracanthiidae > Cheiracanthium > Cheiracanthium punctorium. The sequence continues at coordinate 166,315 of JAWZYV010011796.1, read as the reverse complement.
AATCACATTATTAGTATGATGATTTCTTAGTTTTGAATACAAACTTTCAGATGCATTAAAACATCGATAAATTTATAAAACTTAATCTAAGTAAGCATTTGTATTCATTGCAAATGCCTTAGAGACATGAATAAAAAAGTACTTGAAAATATTCAGTTATCTGAGGACTGAATTGTTTGGTGGGTAAAGCACCATACGACGGTTTCGTGTTCAAATCCCGGCGGTCGGAGTTCGATCCCCGAATGGGCGTGGTTGTCGTTGGTCCGTCCCTTCATAGGGAGCGACGGTGGTCCACCTACTATGTGCCCCCGTAACAAAGTGGCCAACAATTCCGGCCCGTTGCGGCCCAAACCTTCCAAGGCAGCGGCCGGCCATTGGAAAAAAAAAATTCAGTTTTCTAAAAGGTGCAAATACATTGAAAGTGGAGCTGGCAGCTGTGAAATATCGGAACAATATAGCCAACAATCGTATTTCCGTAAAAAGGCTTCAAAATCGGAATTATTTTAATCTTGGGGAAAATATTAAACTGAATAATCAAGAAGAACTGTTTAGAATCGCACGAATTGCGAATACGACGTATTCTGGTGCTGCAGAGTTGATCAATCTCACGCAATTTTTTTCATTATGACCATAAAATAAGTTCCAGCTGGATCACTTTGGTTACGCCCCACCAATGCCATAACGCTAGCGTTTGAACTGGGAGACGTAAGATGCCTGGTTCGAAACCGGGTAGCGTCCGCCGACCTAACCGTTCGGAGTTTTCCATGGTTTTCTCCGAAACTTTGCGTAAATACGGGTTAGGACCCCTTAGAAAGTCCCCCCACGAAGGGCAGTTCCACCCCCGGCTTAAATCCCTAGATTAGATAATTGGTCGTAACCCACATTCCCATTCACTTTGTTTACCTGGTAAGTTCACCCAGCAGGGGCGTAGCCAAGGGGGGGGGTTAGGGGGGTCATAACACCCCCCCCATGAGGAATTTTTTGCCATACAAATTGTATATTCTAGCTGGTTCACTTTGTTTACGCCCCACCAATGCCATAACGCTAGCGTTTGAACTGGGAGACGTAAGATGCCTGGTTCGAAACCGGGTAGCGTCCGCCGACCTAACCGTTCGGAATTTTCCATGTTTTTCTCCGAAACTTTGCGTAAATACGGGTTAGGACCCCTTAGAAAGTCCCCCCACGAAGGGCAGTTCCACCCCCGGCTTAAATCCCTAGATTAGATAATTGGTCGTAACCCACATTCCCATTCACTTTGTTTACCTGGTAAGTTCACCCAGCAGGGGCGTAGCCAAGGGGGGGGGTTAGGGGGGTCATAACACCCCCCCCCATGAGGAATTTTTTGCCATACAAATTGTATATTCTTCACTACATTGTCACACCCACGTATACATATATATGAGTTGTAGTAGTTGTAACCCCCCCCCCCATGAAAAATTTCTGGCTACGCCCCTGTCACCCAGCTATCTCTCGAACAGAGTAATATTACAAGGATGCTGAAGATTTCTTTCCTTAAATGGAGGAAAATAATCCTCCGTTAAAATTCTAGTTTTATCTAAACGACATTATTAAACACTCATTAAGCGATAAATGCATTTTTACGTACTCATTACGCGATTAAAGCCTTTTTACGTACTTATACAATAGAAAACTTGCGCTTGGTATGAGTAGTAAAAGTTGCTTGTTAAACTTAGAAACATGTTGCAAATGTTACTGAATCGTCGCAGACGTACCCATACTAAGAAACACTAGACAATCTTATAAATACGTTCTTCATTAAAGTTTTTTTATGCATAAAAGTCATAATAAAAGATAAAAATACGATGTTTATAGAGTTAAAAAAAAAAAAAAAAAAAAAAAACCTCAGCTGTTCCAGCCTCGTCAGGGAGAGACCACCCTGAACCCCCTTAATTTTTTAATTCCATTATTGCCATATTAAAACGATATTAATTGACTATGTCATTTTATATCTCATCTTTCGTGTATTTCGCCTGGTAACCCTATGTTGAAATTTTAACGGTCGTAACCTATTTATAGAAAAATACATGGGATGCATATTCTACAGCTTACAAAATATTGTAACAATAGATTAAAGCTGTTGTGAACTAATAGTATTTAAATATATGTAAAAAATACACGGGATGCATATTCTACAGCTTACGAAATATTGTAACAATATATTAAAGCTGTTGTGAACTTATAGTATTTTAATATATGTAAAATTATGCAGCTTTTTTTGGGACACATTTTTCGGACAATTTTCAATAAAGGGGGTGAGAGATAAAATGACATAGTCATTAAAAAGAAAAAAGTTTTATCTTCATGACATTAATACGTGCTCATTAAACAAAAAGCGTATTTTTAAATACTTATTTGGTAGAAAAATTGAACATGCTCAGAAATGAAATAATGATGTTGAACGTAAGAAGACTTGGCATATTTTACTGAACCGTACTGACATACTTCTGAAGATTTGATTAAAAAAAAAATGATTTCGGACTTGCAATAGTTTTCGTATTGACTGTTAACAATGTAATTTAGGAGTGACTTATTCTGAAGATCACAAATACTTCTCTAAAGAATATTTACTTGTTATTGTGATCGAACAGTACCGATATCTGTTTCAGGAAAGTCCTAGTATATTTAACCCATAATTTATTTACAGACCCAAGTATACTAGAGGTGTGCAGGATCATTCAAAAGTCATAGATCTGCGACTATGAGCATCAAAATGGATAACTTAAAAGTTAACGGATAACTCATTTTTATATCCGCTTATAAGTATACGAAAAGGGATCATTTGTTTCTCGTGTCCGCGGATACGGACACGTTTACGGATCTTTTTGTTTGGAAATTATGAAAAATACGTCATCGTGAAGTGATAATTTCTTGCACAATGGGTGATATATTTCTGCCACAGCGATAATTTTCAGATCCTGCGTAGTAACATTTTAAAACGTTTTCACAGGATTTTTCTTTTAATTATGAAAACACTTCTACCACCAACTCAAATAAGTTTTCAATGGTTCAGAACTTCTTGTTATACCTTACTAAGACAGCAATTCAAAAAATTCAAGTGTTTTTGGTACATAAGTACAACTGTGTCAGGCACTTGAAAATATTTAGGATATTTCTTCACAAGATGTACTAGACACCATAATAAACCTATGGCAGTAAAGAAACTTTAAAAAAGTTTTTATGTATCGAAATAGAGTTTTTGTACTATATTAAAAACTATTAACAATTATGTGGTACTGTAATATTAAAAAATTTAATAATTATATGTAAATACCATTGGCGTAATATTTATTTATCCCTAGAAAGATTTTATCTCTCTATAGGAAAGTTAGATTTTGTATTTCTAGAGCTCACCAGTGGAGGGGGAGGAATAAAGTCCACAATGTAGAAATATTCAAAAATCTTGCCAAGTTGTAGCAATAGTAAATACATACTAATTGCTTTAAATTTCTAGTGCAAATTTAAACGAGCGATTTAAAAACAGTAGACTATAATTAATAACTTTTTAATAAAAAATTACGTTTAACTGCTTAAAATTAATTAAAAACAGAATAATTTGATTAAAAAAAATTTTTTTTCGCTTACTTCCAATTACTTAAAATATCAGTCGAAGATATGTTAAAAAGAAGCGAATATGGGTACGGATACGAACTTTTTTTAGATGAATACGGATACGGATCTTTTTACTTTGAATATCCGCTGATATCGATAAGGATATCCGCCACACCTCTCGTATGTACTCTAATGAATCCCTAGATCTCTAGATTGAAGCAATAGTTTGAATAAGGTGTGTTGTGAATAATACTTATAGCTCTTTTCTTTGTTTGTGATTTGGACAGTTTTCTTCAATGTTAGAGCATCTTTAAGCTCTTAAGCATCTAATTCAAGCTCAAGCCCCCTCTCATTTGAATAATGGATGCGCACTTTTATTGACACAATCCCATCCAACGAAAAGAAAATTCGAATGCTAAAAAAAAGTTTTTAATCAGTCCCGACTCGCTTAATTCCCTCTCAATTTAATGGAATGCTTTCGTGGGAGACGTCCAAGATCTGAAACTCTTAATATAAAGACTCCTTATCCAGATTTCAGGCATCATTCAAGCGGGGATAAGTTGAGGCCGTGATGGATGCGTTTTGCCTCCACCAATTCTATTTCCAAATGTTTTCAATAGCGGCAGACTTGATCTTGGCACGGGAGCATACTTCTCCCGGGCGGGTCTTCCACACGCTTCCACCGTTCTGAAACAAAATAACGTGAAATCTTTTTAACTGAAGACGAATTCTGTTCTTTTTTTCTCCCCCCGTTACGTTTACTCTTTGGGGCTTTTACTTCTTCTAGCTGGAGACCATCAAGGTTGCAAGAAGAGTTAACTCCCGTCACATGTAACAGAGAAGAGCTCTTGACACATGCTGGGGGCTAATTGCGTTCAGGGATGCCAGCTGTTGGGTTTTTGCTTATACAAATTATTTGTTTGCGTAGGGCGCCATCCCTGAAAATTCTCCTTTCCCCAAATCTTTATCGGCATTAGTAGAAAAGCCATTATTCACGCAGCTAGTAAAAACAGCGAGTTACCGAGCTGCCAAAACGTTACTCTAAATACCGACGCGTGGAAACAAAAATGATAAATTGGCTTTTGATTTGCATTCCCAGTCGTCACGCTAATTTTAAAGTGTCACACAGGGTTTTGAGTTCAAAGCAACATCTTACATCGCACGGTAATCAAAATACTCTAGAGCAACACTCGAGAAAATAAAGGAAAACACTAGCTTCTAAACATGCATTAAAAATACATTAACTGAATTGATTAATTCAAAAACCATACAAGTCATTATTTTTAGAAAATTCCCTTATTACTTCCTAGTAGAAAGTGAAGAAAGTATTGTAATCGAGAAAAATTTCCTTATTCAGACATGAAGAGGCAAAACGATTTATCTTTAACCAGTTACTGCCTGACGTAGGTACGTGCGTATGGATGTATGTTACGATCCATTTTGACTAGGGACGAACCCGAGAAGAAAAATAGGCGCCTCGTTAAACAGACTAAAACTTTTTCTCGTCTCGCGAAATTCCTATATCATATTGTTAAAAATGTTTGTCTCATCTCGCAAAAAAGCTGTAAATGCCTGCCTCGTCGCGTAAAAAATCATCTCGCATTCATCCCTAATTTTAACCAACCGCGAATTCGTTTTGACTGGGATCGCGACAATCGGTGCATGGCCGCCCTTTTTGACCAGCCGTCTGTCAGATTTAGCTGGTTCATCGTCCTTTTGTCCTTTAAAAAAGAAATGACTGCGATCTGCTAAAGCATATATCAAGGCACACATCACCCTTCTACCAGGTGAGCATGCGAATTTCTTAGGTAAAGAGGCTACCAGCAGGACGGAAACTGAAGTGTCCATTGAAACGCCGGCAACTTTCCTAAAGGGGAAACTGAAAGCTTGACAAAAGAATTGTCAGAAAGTACGAAAGGGCACCACACAGCATCTCTTATCCCACGACTGGATCCAGAACCCAAAGACTACTTTTGACCAACTACGTCTCTGCGTTCCTCACAGGCCACGGTCCCTTCCCAGCTTACTTAAAAGATCAAAAACACCGGATTGGCTTATGTGATTGTGGTAGTCTAGGGTACGCTACAAACACTATGTACCAGACTGCCAATAACCGTGGCTGACCATTTAATGAGCCCCCTCTACAAATTTTGAGCTAAGCCTGCAATCGAAGCATCATACGAAGTCCCAAGCCAGGTAAAAAATAAAAAATGAAAAATGTACGAATTCCTGGTGGACCTTTGACCTTTGAAAACACTTTTGAAAGATATCCTAAGATAAAACGAACAACCGCACCCATTACAACCAGTGTAACGAAAGGGAACTATATAACACAGCGCCCTCTACGTGGGATTTTGTCTGAGCCTGGATTAGACTACCTACATTCAATGACTTTTTTAATCATTGTGACCAGATTAAGTAGATTTCTATTTTTTGAGTAGATTTTAAGAGAAATTTTGAAATCCAGAAGAAAATTTAATAGATTGCATTTTTGAATACATTAAGTGTACTCAAAACTGTAATCTACTGCATTATCTGCTGGAGCTCAAAATTTCACTTAAAATCTACTGAACAAGAAAAAATCTACTCAATCTGGTTACACTGTTTTTAATTCCTAATAAAAGGTCTCGGGGTTGACACAAAACGTATCGTCAATCGCAGGCTCGTAGCCAGGAAAATTTTTTTGGGTGGGATATGAACTTATATGTGTATAAATAGACGGAATTTCATCACTAATCCAAACATTTCGGGGGGTGGGATATATCCCGATATCCCCCTCCCCCCCCTGGCTACGCCCCTGGTCAATCGCACGACGACTTCGTCGTCCGAGCAGGCAAACCTTCGGTTCCCAAGCTAAACACGTGATCCAGATTTCTAAGCATGTGTATGCCAAATCAACAGCAACTCCTTCATTCTATTGATTTCAGTGAGGAAACTAAATATTCTATATTCTTTACCGGAATAATTCTAACGCCTAAAGGCTGAAAAAGACCCATTCCATATTATTTTGATTCACGAGTCAAAATGAAGCTCTAACAAAGCAATCGGGTGAGATAAAGCGATTATATTTTTGCATGAAATTGGCCGATACATGAACTCGTATAGAGCATGGGGGGGGGGGAGGAGGGTAAAATAGGCTGAAAACAGATATTTTTTATTCATTGACTTTTTTATGTTTCTATTCATGTTACATGTGCAACTTTCCGTGTTACTTTATGCAATGCATTCATTCCCTTCTCCCCCAAAAAGATTTTATATAATTCTACTACAGTTTTAAATGCAAAAATTTGAAACTTTATTAAGAGCTGTTTTCTTCCTAAAAGGTGGGGTAAAATGGGTGATAGAATTTAAAAGAATGCACGTTACCAAATTTTATTTATTTTTTTCATGACTTCCATATTATTCAAATTTAAAACTATTATGGCCAGGTCTCTTAGACTTGACGATTCATGATAAACATTGTATTCCAACATTCCATTGCTGTAGAGTAAGGTGGCGATAAAATGAGTAAGCTCTTTTTTTTTTAGTGAAACATATAAATCTTTTTTTTAATGATTTTTTAGTCTATTTTTCAGACTTATAGGCTGCATTTATACGCATCAAAAAGTTTATTAGGAGGATTCGGAAACATAATATTAACTAATCCTAACTGCAGGAACAATGTACCCCACCACACTAATACTTTTACTTTCCGAACATGTAAGATGTAAGGAAAGTATTGTAATCATGAAAACATTCGACTTCGAGATTTTGGTGTATTTACACGTTTTGAGGTCTTCGGAATTCATTTATGCTGTTTTTACGAGATGTGTGTGTGTGTGTGTTTGTGTTTGTGTTTGTGTTAGCTCCTAAACGGGGCATTCGATTGAGCTCAAATTGGGCATATATTTTATAAACCACCGTCGCACGACCGGTATAGAGTTTGGTGTGTATAGGACTTATAGTTTTCCTACAGGGCTACGACAAAGATTTCTTTTGCATTATGGCACATGGGGAGAAATTCTTGAGAGTGCGTTAGAATTTAAACGGTACAATCGTTTGAGCTCAAATGGGGTATATTTGTTATAAATCACCATCGTAAGACCGTTATTGATTTTGATGTGCATAGGACTTATAGTTCTTCTACAGGGCTACGACAAAGATTTCTTTTGCATTATGGCATATGGGGAGAAATTCTTGAAAATACGCAAGTGTTTAAATGGTGCATTCGATTGAGCTTCAATTTGGTATATATGTTTGAATGATTCATCGATTAAATTTTTTTAAATGCTTGGTAATGATCTTAATCGTAAGTGTTCGGAAAGCCGAGTGGAGTCACTCCGGATTTTTTTATTTTCTATTTCTGTGACACCAACTTTTGCGTTACCGTCTATAAACAGGAGCCATTTATGAAACGTTAAGATAAAACTTCTCAAGGGATGCAATATTTTGGGGTTTACAGATAAGAAAATTTTTCAATGCAAAGAGTTTTTCTATGCTTAAGAGTTTTTTAATAAAGTTTTATTACTATTGTAAGTTGATCGTTTAAAGCAGTGTACAATACAGCTCGTGTAAAAATCCTCTGAAAATTTTTGAAGGTTGAGTCTATTTTAATTTTTGAATAATTATACAAACAAATCATTGTTGTAAAACACTAGAAAAAATTAAAATTGCTTCTTCACAAACTGTACTATGTATTTTAATGAACAGTAAACACATATTTTATAAAAACCTTTCAGGAAAAACTCTTATCTTAAGCACATCCCCCCCCCCGTTCTAAACTGGGTAATACTGTATGGAAATATTGATTGCCTAATATTTTTTCCTGAATCTTTCATGTATTTTATAGATAGGCGTTCATAAAGTTTATAGCTAGTACCAAGTCACTTCACAGTTTGCGGAGATGCAATCTAAATTTCTTTTTATCATCTAGCGTGATTAAATTTCTTAGAAAACTGTTGAAAAGTTGTTTATATCTTTTAAGGCTGTTGAAGAAAACAAGGCTTTGGAACAGCTTTGAAAACAAGCAAATTATGTTAGAGAATCGGAAAAATTCAGAATGATTTTTCACAGACGGTACTGTGCACTGTCATAAGCAGTTAACTTGCGTGTCTCATGGAACTTACAGAAAAAAGTCTTAAACATTGATTTCCTTTAGCAAAATGGGCTGAGGTTTCATCCAATTTGTAAATACTGCATGTTAAAGATCTCCCCTCCCATTTAATTCTTCATAACTCTTATAGGTAAGTCTGTCAGAATTTGCTTGGAAAAAAGTAGACGATTTTCTGTGAAGTATTAACAGAAGTCAAAACACACGGGATGATTATGTATCATAGGTTCGATATAACAGCATTTGTGGAGAGTAGAAAGAATCCTTTAAATATTGCCCTCTTGCTAAAATTAAAAGAAGAAAGATAAATCATTAGAAACGCATTGATTATAAAACCCTTTCCAACATAATTTTTTTCCCCCCTCCAAATTTGGCTGCGTACTTTCGTCAAATTTTGCGAGATTTTGGAGATAACCCAAAAAAGCTGTACATCACTATGAATCTTACATGGTTCAGTCTCATGAAAAATATCAAACTGTGTAATCTCCAGGAGTTATTTCGAATAAAACAAATTGCGAATAGGACACAAAATTTGGAGTAAAGTTTGTAAATCTCTCGTAATTTTTAATTTATGACACCATGTTTGCGACGAACCGTAAAAGAAATCCTGGGTAGTTGAGTCAGTTCATCTAGTTAGTTCATGCAGCTAGTTTTCAAACAGAGAAATATTGAAACATTCGAAGACGTTGAATTTTTTTTTTCTTTGCATACCATTCCATAGGAACGTAATCCTACGTTAAAATCCGGAAGAAATGGTCTTACGGAAAAAGGGGTCATCGACTACCAGTAGACGGGCGAAATAGCGCCAGTCTGTCAAACGAAAATACTCGACCTCCGTTTAATGATTAGCTACATAAGCACCCTCTAGTGACAAATCATGATATAATCTACGACTAACGCACGTATGCGAACAGCATTTACATGATGATTACGACTCACAGCGCCATCTTATAGGCAAATTTCGTTTAACTCGAATGCTTAGAATGCGTCTATGATCGTCCTATAATCAAGTCCGTGAGGTTAATCTACGTAAAAGTGCAGACTACAGCTTGTGAAAAGATGTTCTAACTTTTTTCCCCATCCATAGTAATTTAGTTGTTTCATAAAGCTGTTCAAAGAAGTTTCATCATCTTTTTAAAAAACAACCACGAAAGCATAGCTTTAAAGGAAAACACAATTATTTTTTTTTTCTGTTGCACGAAAAGTCAATTTCAAGTACGCAATTTGATTTTTGTTTTTTAACTATAAAAGTAAGTTGAATAGGGCAGGAAGTGACGTCACCGTATGAGTAGAAAGACGCGGAAACAAATTTACTTAGATCCACGAGCAATAACTCATTCCGGTAACCGGAAGATCCTGACAAAATTCTAAGGGTGTGGAGCTGACGATCATGTTGACTATTTTTGCGGTTAAATTTGGCTTTTGAAGGGTTTTTGGAGCTGGTTGTATGGTGAATAAAATATAGATATTTCTCATGTGTGTGTCAAGATAATAAAAGTGCATGAATTGAAAATAAATTTACCCGGAGAGAAACAGGTGCAGATTGCGAATGAGTAACTCTTTTTCCTACGGAAGTGGTCATTGTAATAAATTAAATAATTATTTCTTCAGGAATTGAGTGTTATTAACTTCAAGCGTAGGTAAATGTTCCATTGCAGCGTTTCTCTCAACCTGTGGGGCGCGACACCCAAGGAGGGCGCAGAGCGTTGTCCGGGGAGGAGGGGGGCGAGAAAAACCAAAGAGCAAGTAGTGGTGCATGTTTTAAAAAAATCATCTTATTTATTCTCATTTTTACTCGAAAGTATATCCATTTTCGCTTAAAATGTTTATTCAAACTTTACTGATAACATTATTTTGTAGAAAATTCGACTAAATGTTCATTGTTAACGATAAAAAAAACTGAATGTATGCTGAAAAAAGTGAGGGGGAGGGCGACGGTAAAAGGTTGAGAACCGCTGTTCCATTGCATCGGTTCCGAATCGGTTGTTCGTGAACCCCCAGGAGTTCGCAAAGTGTCTAAGGGAATACGGGAAAGCAGCTCTCCTCTCACTTTTACGACTTTCAGGGGACTGTGGGAAAAAGTCGTATAACTGAGAGAGTCGTATAAGTGAAAGACTCTGTTCTTATGCAACTTTGAAATTTTACATGCATTACTTATTTTAACTATAGTAAAAAAAAAAAAACGCTAATTTTTGAGCACTAAGGGCATATTTTAACAAAATTTATAAAATATATTAAAAATAAAAAATGAAATGATGAGCAAAAGCTTAGAAAATGCAAATTTTTAGTGGATTCACCACTATATGAATTCATCGTTATAATAAAAAGGAATTTACATAAGAAATATTATTCATTACTTATTATATACTTTAACAACATTGAAAGAATAAAAGTAACAAATCATGCATGAAATTCAGTTTAACAACGTAAAATAACACATTCATTTTTAACATAAAATTAATTCTTGAGTGAGAAATATAAAATCATCTGAACCGTTTATAGCGTCGTATAACTGAGCAGAGCCTATCGCATGGGCAAATCGAGACTTTGCCCAGGGTCCCTGGCACGGAAGGGCCCCCAATTTCAAATATTGTTCTGATTATATTTTTTATATCAAAATTTTATGAAAAATAAAACAAATTTCACAGATGGGGGCCACCGTTGGTCATAATCAGGCTGTGTAAGTGAGCGGTCACTACAATGACTACACGCAAGGGATTCGCAGGGAGATAAAGGTTGGGAACCGCTGAGTTAAAGGGAACACACGATTACTGGAAGTCTTGTAAATCGAATATTCGTGTATGCCGACGTTTTCATGAAACACCTAAACAAATTCATTTTTTTTTTTTTAAATCATCTCTATATCTCAGTCTCTCCCTTTCAATTGAAGTTTTTGTAACAGTTTTTGTCCTTTCATGCTTGGGAATCCATTTATTAAGAATAATAATAAGGAAACAAAAAACAATCTAGAGGATTAACATTTTCCCTCTCTTTAAACTGTGTGTTTGTTACCATTCAGTTTGTTTCGCGAGGGGGGGAAAAAGTACTTTCTCCATCCTGGTGATTAATTCTTCTTCCAGAATGGGGAAGAAAGTTTCCGTGCATATTCTCCCTATTTTTAACACTTAATATACCCTCAATTATTTTTTCTTAAACTATACTAGTAGTACAATATCGATCTCAACCACTATTTAAAATATAAATAAAATTTTTGAAATGAAAAGGGAAAAAACTGATAACTCAAGTATTTGAGTGGTTCCCGTGGACTTAGAGCTATCCCGAGTTGACTGTAATATAGAGAAAGCGGATTTCCCGTAATCTTTTCTTTAACCCCCTGAGGCGCAACCCTTTCCCAATGCTGAAAAAAGGGCAGCCGTTGCCATCGTTCGACTTAACTACCAGCAAGATGGCGGACGATCGAAACGTTCATCGCGTGCCACAGATCTAGAGACCCTTTTTTGACGCAGCTGGCTGTGCCGCACAGCCAGCTCTAGATCTGAGGCACGCGATGAACGTTTCCATCGTCCGCCATCTTGCTGGTAGTTAAGTCGAGCGATGGCAACGGCTGCCGTTTTCTCAGCATTGGGCAATCTGTCCAGCTGGTCTCGCATTCTTCCGTTTTTCAGCAGATGTCAGTTCTGTTAAAAATAATCGTGACCATCTTTTTTTACGGGAAAGGACGTGCTAAAAAGTAAAGGATTCTCGGGGAGCTATGTCACCCGCAACTATTTTTATAGAAATCAAATCTAGTCTTCGTGACTGGCAACAGTCAACATGGTGGCCAACTGGCAACCAACAACATGGCGGCCGATGGAATCGTTCACCTGGCGCCTGTTCACCTGCTGTTGGTAGTTAGACGGATTAATGGCAACGGCTGAACCTTTTCAGCTTTGGAACTTTTTAATCATTTTTTTTTTCGACCAGCGCTGAAATAAGGTGAGATTTCACGGCGCAACCACCGCTCATCATAAAGGGTTAAAAGAATCAAATGACCCCAGAGACGCGAAAACTTTAGATTGTCTCTTCACAATTATCTTCTGCAATTTCACAAACTGTCAACTTGTCAGTCACCTTCTGTGGACCAAATGTAATAAATGTAATAAATTGTTTCTTTAGAATTGAGTGTTACTAACTTGAAACACAGGTTAAAGATTCATTAGGATGATAGTGTAGAGAAAGAGGATTTTTCTTCTCTTTAAGGTCTCTATTCTGAAAGCATGACACTTTTGAACAGCTTTTAAAGGAATCTATTGACGCTAGAGACTCGAAATGCTTTATAATGTGTCTTTTCAGCAATATTGTGCAATTTTACAGACAGTCAATCTATGTAATAAAAATTCAGTAATAGCTTAAAGGTGTTCCACCTGAAAGGGGATCGTCGTCACAGGGCTTTTGAACAGCTTTAAAAACAAACCAATCATGTTAAACACTCGAAAAAATTAATGATGCTTCTTCATCCAATGCATTATGGGCTGAAACTAACTGTATGTCTCATGCAACTTTCAGAAAAAAATTGTAAGCACAAAAAATCGCCTTCAAAAATCGGGGGAGTGGCAGCTCCTCCATTTGAGCCCATGAGCACGTGAACCCCCAAGGAAAAAAAGAAAGAATAAACACATTAACAAATTAAATTTAAGACCAATATTAAGCAAACTTCTAGGTTTTTGTGAATTTAAAACGTGAGGTTTACTCTCTCCCCCGTTCCCCCACTATTATTAAATACGCTTATTATAGATAACGCACTTTAGTTTAGTTTACTACAGCACAGTCTTAAATCAATCGCACGTGTGAACGGAAAATTTTCTCTCTGAACCGCTCTCTGGGATCAGAAGCCGAGACAGCCGGAAAGAAGTACGTCGCTGATGAAATCATTCCGTTCGCGCATTTTCATTGTGCACACAGGGCCATTTTTTTGGCGGTATCGCTTCCGGATTTTTCCTTGGTTTGTTACGTGCAGTTAGTTAATTAATTTTTATTTCATTTTCTTAATATTTTTTTAATTTCTATTATTTTTCACTACATTATTTTTTTACAAACTAGTGTCAATAATTTAGATGGGAGTAAAAGACGTGTTTCGGAGCTAAAGCAATGACATTTTTCAATATTATCCTTTGAAAAAAAATAAAATGAATCAAGACAGCACCTTTGCTAAAACTTATCTTGGTGGCGAAATGTAAGACCAAAGATGTCTTGTTTTCTTTCAGTTGAGAGCATTGTTTTCCTTTAACTGCTGGAAACGCAAATCTATTTTAATTTGTAAGGTGCGTCGTATCTGCATATTTAATTTCCGAAATTTGTTTTGTGAACATCCTTTCAAATAACCCATGAGCCGCCACTGGGAGTTACCTGTTAAGGGAAATATTGAAAAATTCGGTATGTTTAGCATTTTTTTTCTGAGTGTTTCCTATACAGTGGCGGATTCAGAAATTCTCTTTTGGGAGGGGCTAAATTTTGAAAAAAAACTTATTTTACCAAAACAAAATATACAATAAAGCAAAATTTTAGTCTAAACCAATGTAAAAACTTTTGGGAGGGGCTAAGTGATTAAAAAAGATCACTTTACATATACAAAGTGCATAATGAAGCAGAATGTTACCCTTTAGTAAACTCTTTTGGGGGGGGGCTGAAGCCCCTTAGCCCCTCCCCTGAATCCGCTACTGCAGGTTCATTGTTTGTAACAGTTCCCACTACAACTTGTAAAGTGACATTCCAAATTTTCCCGAGTCTCCAGCGCAATTACTTTTTGAAAAAGCTGTTCAAAAGCTTCATGATTTTCCAAAAAGAACAGCTTTAAACACCTGGTGTTCTGCATGTGTAACACACCACGGTTTCAAAATGTCATTAAGCAAGCTATAAGTTTTTCCTTACCCACACTTCTAACTTATGAATTAGTTTTCACTCTACAAGTTATTACAAACTACATACGCTCGAAAAAAAGAAAAAAAAAAAGCCTCCAAACATAAGTTCTAACCTTTTTCTTTTTTCTAAACCTTGACCTATTCGCTGAAATGAGTATGTTTTCCGATTGTTACACCACCTTTCGTTAGCAGATTAGATATATAACAATACACGAAACTTAATTGACAATACTCTTTACAAATAAATCCTTATAGAATAAGTTTGTATTTTATTAAATTTATGTAAATGAGCATAAAATTGCGCTGTAGAGGAAACTTACACAAGCTGTCATGATGCATCATATGATATTTGAAAAGATCACTAACTTCAAATATCTCATTAAAAGTGTGTTATCATTTATTGTACTTGACCTATGCTCATTGCATTTCCGTCTTTAAAAAAATGCTGCCTGTCTTTGTACAATGACGAGGAAACGAACAATTGCAATTTAGTTTGTAATTTCATTATGATACATGAATACAGAGTTAAAAAAATTAGAATTCCAGCTAAAATACGATCAAAGGTAATTATTGTGCTGGAAAAATCGCGTTTAATAATTATTCATGACTGTATGAAAGTTGTGCTTGGGTGTGTCAGCAAGGCATAATATAAATCATTTTTCTAAGAACGTTTTTAACAAATACCTAGCAGCTGCACTGTTAGATTAATCTCAAAATTGGACATTCTAATGGTATACTCACATTCAAGAACATACATGTAAGGATTATTTAACATCTGGCTTAAAGTATTCAATTTATACGTCTTAGTAAATATATATAACAAAAGTAATTATGCAAGGAGAAAACTGATAAATTATATATATACATGTATCATAACAGCAAGCAGAAAAAAATTGAATTGATTAAGTTACGGTTCCAGATAAAACATGTTATGGGGACTCTCTGAGGTTCGAAAACCTTAGGACCAAGGGGGTTGCAGTTTATAAAATTTCTGATGTTATGTTATTTATATTTTCCTTTATTTGAATATGAAGTGAGGTGTAACATTATACAGGAAAAAAAAATGTCGAAAATGAATTGTACAGTCGCACTTTATTTTTATTAATCAAAATCAACATAATGCATAAAAAACAGAATTATTATATTTTAATTTTACTATTTCTTCAAGCATGCATATATGAAATCATTTATTGTTTGTTTCATTAGCAGTAGAGTGCTATTTATTTCAATTCTCGAAAATGTGTGACGCTTATTGAGTTTCACCTTTCACCTTTTAAAATGTTTCATTTTTCTAAAATTCTAAAATTTTATTTTTCGGATTAAGTAGAATATATTCTTAATTTTCACGTTTTTATGTTGATATCGTCTTGCCATTTTAAACTGGAAAAAAGTTGTCGGCAATGCCGGCTTGCTTTATTTTTCAAAATATAGCCGAGACGGAAGCAACTGAAGAAGAAAAATCAGTATCTCGGGGAAAAACGTCTTCTAAAAGTTCTTGAATGTACAATATTGAATCTATGAATTAATATAAACTCCAATTTTTTAAAACTTCAAAGTTGAGTTTTTAAATAAAAATTGCACTTTAGTGCTCGTTAAAAATCTGAAACTCTCCCAGAGTTTTGTAGGGCTTTTAATTTGAGTTCCAGTATTTTATCTCGGAGTCTGTTGCTATTATTTCCTGTTGTGATGCAGGTGAATTATCAGTTTTCACAAATTTTAAGCTGCGAATCGTTTTACTTACCTTTGAATCTCTTGTAACTTATGACAACAGCATTATCAAAGAGACTCAAAACCGTCTAATGTGCGCAAACACAGCCGCTTACGGATTGAAACGATTTGTTAAAACTTCACTGCTTTCAACAAAACATAAAATTTTAATTGCATAAAACATTAATTAGAACAGTACTTAACTACGGCTCAGATACCCGGACTCTGACCAAGGCAGACAAAGATTAACTAGCGATTTTTGAACGAAAAATTCTGGGAGCCATATGGGTGGGTTGGAAATGAACAACTTCTGGAGAAAGATATATCTCTGAGCTATATAAAATCTATAGTGAGCCTGATATCATAAAATTGATCAACATTAACCGTATGAACTGGGTGGCTCATACAATTAGAATGGATAATGATTCCACATTGGAAAGATAAAATATTTTTCTTGGCTATTAACGTGCAGAAAAAGCGGAAGAACCCTGTCTGAGATGAATGGATTCAGTAAAGTCCTTCTTCCTTGATATTAGAGAAACAGATTGGCCCTTAAGGCTGTTCTTTTTTAAAATAATGCAACTTTTGTACCGAATTAAGAACTTTTTGAAAAAGAATTAATATCGATAGAGAATCAAAAAAATTTAGGATTTCTCTTTATAAGTTGTACTGTGAACTGTTACAAACAATGAACCTATAGCAGTTATGAGACAGGAAAAACTGCTAAACATACGAAATTTTTGGAATATTTCCCTTAACCCTTTACTGCGCAACCCTTTCCCAATACTGAAAAAAAGGTAGCCGTTGCCATCGCTAGACGACAGCTGGCTGTGCCCGCGCACAGCCAGCTGTCGTCAAAAAAGGGTCTCTAGATCTGTGGCACGCGATGAACGCTTCGATCGTCCACCATCTTGCTGGTAGTTAAGTCGAGCTATGGCAACGGCTGCCCTTTTTTCGGCATTGGGCAATCTATCCAGCTGTTCTCGCATTCTTCCATTTTTCAGCAGATGTCAGTGCTGTTAAAAAATAATCGTGACAATTTTTTTACGGGAAATGACTGGCTAAAAAGTAAAGGAGCTATGTCACCCGTTGAGCTATGTCGCCCGCAACTATCTCTATAGAAATCAAATCTATTCTTCGTGACTGGCAACAGTCAAAACGTCAGAGTTTGGTGATCCCAGAGCGGGAACACTGCGCGTTAAAGGGTTAACAGGTAACTAACTCCCTCGGTGCATTTTTGACGGCGTTTTTTGTGCCTATGATTTTTTTTTTTCTGAAAGTTGCACTAGACACATAGCTTTACTGTTAGTATTAGTCCATAGTGCATTAGGTGAAAAAGTACTATATTCATTTTTTTACAGTGTTTTAGCATTTTTGGTTTGTGTTTAAAGCTGTTCAAAAGTCCTGTGACAACGATCGCTCTTCAGGTAGAGCACCCTTAAGTATCAAAAATAGAATTCGGTGAAAAAAAATTCAGAAAGGCACAGGCCCACTCTGGGCTGTCTGGTCAATTATGGTGAAGATGATGATGATTCTGGTGAAATCTAAATACAAGTATCCGAAATCTAAACCTTCCGAAAGTTTTTTTTAACTTCTCATTTGATTTAGTTTCGCTAATAACACCTTCCACGAAGTATGCAAAACTTACAAAAACTACCAAAAGCAATTAGAGAATGCGTAACATGTATTTAATCAAGGTTACTCACACTTCAAATCAATTCATTCTCTTTCATCGTAAATTTAACTATGTAACTGAAACATTATCTATAAATTTCACTGATTGCACCTAAAATTAGTATTATGGATTATAACTATTTGGAGTTCATGGGTATACCCTCCCACAAAAAGTATAAGCAAAGTTATAAAGTATAAGTTAATCATTTGCGTGGCAAAATTAGCTATTGCAAGTGATAATGACGTCACATTGATGTCACAGTTATCTGGCTTTTTCCAGATTTATAATTTTTTTTTCACAAATAAAATGATTTTCTCGGGATGTTCCAAGCGAAACGAAAGTGTTCGGATGCGAAAGGTTTCTGTACGTTCCCAGAAGAGCATGAAATTCGATTTGGGTATATACAATAAAAGTAGAATATGAAGTTATTTATTTTAGGTGGACGAAGATTAAATTTACTGAGTGTAGACATGCTTTCGTCAAATATTTTTTCTAGCTCCCGTTGTAACTGCCCCACTACTTGCTCTGACTTCTAGTATCATATAATTTTACTTACACTCAAATAATTTATATAATTGGACTCTCTAAATATAACTCTACTAACTCACAGAAATTTAAATCCGGTTTATTCATTTCATCCTAAATATTTTGTTTTAAATCTAAAAAAGAAAAAAAAAAACTCCTCACAAAAATAGCGCTATTAATATGGATACAATCTTTAATTTAACAATATATGTTCATTGGCAAAGAGTGTAAATAAATGTTCATAAAACGTCACAATAAATGTACTTTATTAATACTTCATTACATTTATTATTAGTGCTAATTACATTAACAGCGTTAGGATATTACAATTGTTGTTCTAATAATTTTTCAGATTTCAATTCCTTTGATGAGAGCTTGTCTTCCATTGGATGCCATGAGGCAGCTCGACATTTCAGTATTCTTTCTGGAAATTAAAAGTTATAATTATTAACGTAAGTAGATTTGTGTGATGAAAATTGCCTCTAAACATATTCTGATGTGGACATAACATGATTTTCTTGCACGTTTATCCAGTTATATAAATGTTTAATGCAATTTATTCAGAAATGTCCAATTTTGAATTAAGATACAACACTCCAAAAATATTAAGGTTTGAAGATTTATATAAGAGACTAACTGAAGTACTCGTCGTTGAGGCTTACGTAATGCAGATTTGCAAAAATCTTGAATTTTCGTCAGCATTGTGAGAGAACAAAGAATGGAAATAGCATATTGGCAAAAGTATAGAAAGAGTTTTAACTTCTGTGTATTGTTAAAAGATTCAGGTTAGAAAGTAAGTAAATGTTGAGTGAAAATTTCAACATAGAAAATATTTTATTTTCAATTTTTAAAACAAAATTTTAATACAAAATTTTAAAAAAGTCGATGTTTATGGTTCAAGTTGAGGGACCATCTATCATGTCACCAAACTTCATTTCAATCGCTTCAGTCATTTTTACGAGATTCACGAAGAAAAAAAGCGTCACGGGCAGAATGACAGAATGAGAGAACGACAAAACGACACATAAACAAACTTTTTCATGACCGTCGTATTGGGCTCCCAGGTGCTTCAAACGGATAGAAATAGCCAATTTTTTAAATTTCAAGCAATGTACAGACAAAAGTATAGTTTTATTTATATAGATATCAAACAGATGGGTTCAGTTTCAAAATCTTATTTTTAGTGCCTAATTTGGCAACATTTCGCCCAAAGTTCTCCAGTTCGTTCTATCCTTTCCAAACACCTGGAAACACAGTTCGATCGCCAGGAAAAAGTTTGTCTGCCTGTCGTTAATTCCTTGACGTCCGTGCACCATGCAAAAATGACTGAATCAAATGAATGAAATTTGAGGACATGATAGATGGTCTCTCAATTTAAACTGTAAGCAGCGAATTTTTTAATAATTTTGATTAGAGATTTTGCGAAAATAAATGCAAAATGTGTAAATTTTTGCATCACGTAATAAGGAGTAAATCGAATAAAATGAAATTTAGATTAGATTTTGCAAAAATTTATTCAAAATGGACAAATCTTTCTTCGCTCATCACGCAATAAGGAGAAAAGCGTATGAAATGAAATTTAGTGACATGATTAGGTGATCATAGTAGTTAAACCACAGGCATCGAATTTTTGAAAATTTTGATTTTCTCAGATTTTGGGAAAATTTATTGATAATACGCAAAGTGTTGTTCGGACATCACGTAATAACGACTGAAGCGAATGAAATGAAATTTGGTGATATGATAGGTTATTGTAACTTAAACTATAGCCGTCGAATTTTGTGAAAATTTGGATTACATTTTGAGATTTCGCGAAAATTTATTCAAAATGTGTTAATATTTGTTTTTCTGTCTACTGAATAATTGCATAAACTACTGAAGCGAATTCATTAAAATTTAGGATCATCGTAGATGATCACTTAAACTAGAGGCGTTAAAGTACTCAAAATTTTTCATTGATTAATAGAATTTGTGAAAATTTAGTAAAATG
This sequence comes from Cheiracanthium punctorium, assembly GCA_038373885.1. NCBI lineage: Eukaryota > Metazoa > Arthropoda > Arachnida > Araneae > Cheiracanthiidae > Cheiracanthium > Cheiracanthium punctorium. The sequence goes on along the minus strand of JAWZYV010011796.1, from coordinate 145,901 downwards.
TTCTTTCATATCTGGAAAATGGAAATGGAATAGATGAAATTTGAAATTATGTTTGAAAAGTTAATTTAAACCATAGATGCAAAATAGTTTTAAATATTTAAATAGATTTTGAAATTTTGTGAACATCGTATAAATGTTTGTACACACTATCACAATCGCTTCTCACAAAAATGGCTGAAGAGAATAGAGTGAAATTTAAAACATGATCGGCAAAGACTAAAACAATAAATGTTGACTTTTTTTTTCCCAAAAATTAGAATAAATTTGTAATTTGCAAAAATTGCATTATTTTATTTTTATTTTATTTTATTTATTTAATTATTGAGGAAGGATCACTTTATGGTATCTAGAGGTAAAACATTATTTGGCTATTCAATGTAAACATATTTCATCGGTTTTTTAATTTTTATTTGGTTTTTCAGATTTTGGGAGAACTGAGCAAAATGTTCTTGAGTCATTAAAATTGGAATAGCTACAATGAATAAAAAAAAATTAAGTTACAGAGAAGGCAAAACCATTTGACTTTAAAAGCTCATTCCTCTAAAGTAAAACGTTAATTTTGAAAATTAAATTTTTTTCCCTATTGACAATTTCACTCAACATTTTATTACTCTCTTACCTGCAATCTTTAGCAGTAAGCAAAAGTTATAACGATGCTTTCTATACTTTTGTCAATAAATTGACCAATTGCTAATTCCATTCTTTGCACTCCGACAATGTTCGCGAAAATTCAAGCTCTTTGGAAATCTGCATTACACTGTAAGCCAGTTATGGGCAACCTTTCAAAAGTTGCGGACCAAGCTTTAGGATGTTAATGAAGTCGCGGGTCGCATAATTGGGATTTTGATGGTTTTTATACAGGGTTTTCATATGTTCCGCGGGTTGGACCAAAAGCCATGGCGAGCAACATCAGGCCCGCGGGCCGGCGGTTGCCCATATGTGCACTAAGCCGTCAATAACGGGTACTTCAGCTAATCTATTTATAAAGTAACCTAAGGCTTTATAGCATATTAGTTAGCATATAAAAATACATTTATATAATGATTTCTCTAAATCAATAAAATAATAAAGTATCTGAACACACACAAAGAATTTAAAATAGTGTGACCACAGAAATCTTGTTTAAATTTTCTGCTGAGCAAAACATAGCTATCGAATTCTCGAAATATTCTACCTGAACAGGAAGAATACTATGCTAGGGCAGGAAGATCTGGGCTCCAAGGAATGTTCGAAGTAAGCCGTTCTGAAGCCAAGGCCAAGTCAACGACGTGTTAGTACGGCTTTCATGCTAAATAACCAAATATGTTAACTCTGTATGCGGAGAAAGACGCCAAAGTTTGATGCAGGAATGAACTTGCGCGCTTTTGCTTTAGATAGGGGAGAAAACAACAACAACAACAAAAAAAAAAAAAAAACATAACTGGCGTTCTTTTAACGACTGATTTTTAATGCTTTCATTTTTTCAAAATAAGAAAATTAAATATAAAAAACTATGTTATATAGTAGAAAGAATTGAGAGGGAATTAGAGGGTGGTGGTAGAACCCTTCAGCCCCTAATGACGAGCCGACTCTGGAGGAGTGCACAACTATACAACGTACGTTGTACGTACGTACATTTGGATTGACGTTTGTACGTACATACATATGTACAAACGTCAATCCAAAACTAGTAAAAAAATTAATCGTACATACATAAGTATGCTTGCAAATACATACGTAGGTCGAAACGTCGCACAAAAACTGTGCATGTCAAAGTAAATGAAGGAATGCTCAAAATCGATTTTTTCTTCAACATTTTAATACCAAACTTTTTCGCGGTACTTCTTTTACTTTGTGTATAAGCCTCCCAGGAGGTGTAGCGGCGAAAAAATAATTTTTTCACACTTTGGGTCTAGGTTCGATTGCGGAATTTGGCATTAACTCGTCCGTCCCTTCATAGGGGATAACACAGCACCCCATTGCATGCCCTAATAAAATGGCCAATATTTCGCGCCGTTGTAGTGGCGAGTGCCTGGAGAGAAAAAAAAAACTTTATGTACAAGGAAGAAGTTATTTGCAAAGGTTATTTGCAAATAACTTCTTGTTAACGCTTGTTTGAAGAGGTTATTTGCAAATGGCGAATGAATCTAGTTTAACCAAATTTAATTCAGCAAATAATTTTTTCTCAATATGTTGTTAAGTCTTTACCTTTGAACACATGAAAAGTAACAAGCTGTATTCGTTTATTTCCTACCTTTTTTACTGAAAGTTTCTTTTAAAATCGTTTGCATTACTTTTAAGCTACAGCGGTTTTCTGATAGTGACTGAACTTGGGATGAACGCAACTTAGACTGCATTTCTGTAGATTCTTGTATGTCGAACGATTTACATTTAAGACAGTTTTTAAGCATTTTACAATGTTAAAGTCAATTAAAATTTATGTAACGCTCTTGGCCTCTAGTAGTGAACTTCAGAAATTGGACTATTTAACGGAAAACTCGCAAGAACAGGGAGCTCTTCTCTGGAACAATGGTGAGGTGTTGAACGTGATAAACGTTCTTAAAGAATTTCACGCGTTTCTTTGCGCGATTGCGATCCTCCGCGGCTTCGCAACTGTACACAGAATAGGAAATAAATAATTATTGATTCTGTAAGATGGTCTCATCTCTGCTTAAACACGACACACGACTTCAACCCAAGAATCATTATATATATAAGTAGATTAACTTACACGAATTAAGCACCGCCAAAAAAAAATGGACTTGCTTATAAAATTGACAGAGAAAAGCACGAGTAAAAGGCGGCTTATACACACACACTCACATATGTATATATATATATATATATATATATATATATATATATATATATATATATATATATATATATATATGTGCAATTTATACTTTTTTATATTCAATACTAAGAAGAAATTGCCTTACACCGTTCTCAGATTACTATTTACAGGCATACTCTTTCTCGCCACCCTGAAAGTAAAAAATAAATAAATAAATAAAACAACTAATTGATTCTTACTCAAAGTACGAAAATTACTACAAAATATCCTTCTGAAAATAAAGATCTTTAAAAAATGATTGTAAACTACGTACACACGTAAAAAGAAGCAAACAAGAAATTTAGAAAATTAGCGTTCATGTTAGGAATTTCTTAGTCATACATCTAAATACAAGAATCAGTTTTTGAAAAAGTTCAACAAAAAATCCCTGACCGTTTCAAGCCACAAACAATCACCATAAAATGAGCAGTGCATCCAAAATGAAAAGTTAATAAAATAAAAGCATAAGAAAAAACATACTTTACGTGTCGGCTTGTTCAAGTGTACCTTCACAAGCACAATAAATATAGAAAATTAAAACATTTCTGCATGATAGCAGACATCATTATACAGAGTGTTCTCAAAATCGACCAATATGAGAAGGTGACAATCGCGAAAAACTCATGCAGATTTCGCCATCACGCCGAAACGATAAAAGTACAACGTTAACAATAAAAATATTTATTTGATTAATTATTAGAAGAGTTGTTGGATGTGGCTCCCGCCGACGTCATTGAAAAGTTCACAACGACGTAAAAACAATTCCTGAATGAGCTCGAAGGTGCTCAGAATGATCTGGATGTCAGCACGACATCCAGCTGACGTCCACCATTCGTCTTCTCTGGATTCAGAGCCTGAATTTTCTCTCTCTCTCTGCAGGGTTTGCAACCTTATGTTCTATGGTAAGTTTCCATCTTTTTGATGTCTTCTTTGAATTTGTCGGTCGAATTTAAGAACACCCAGTTTATATGCGTGTAATCAGTATTGAGAAAGAATTAATCACAATTAACGATTGGCGATTAAAAAAGTTATTTAGATTTTTTTACATACATATTGTGATTAGGGATTGCAAAAATCCGGAAAATATCCGGAAAACCGGATACGCTAATCCGGCGGATCCGACATCATTAGGCGTCTGCCGGATCCGGAACCAATTTACCGGATCCGGAAAGTACTAAAAAAGTAAAAGACTGCAGTTAAAAATGAAGGAGTTCGAAGACAATACTTGTCTTATATTCATGACTATTTGTTGACAGTAAAATCGACATGTGTGGCATCTGAAAGAGCCTTTATTTGTTTCCTACAATCCTTTTTTCAAAACCGAACATTATTTTTTATAATCGATACAACCAAAATTATTGTTTAAATAAAGTTTATTGAAAAATACTGGATATTGTGATAATTGTGCCATTCTTTAAATCTATGATAACTGTCATCATTATTATAGAACTGCTTAATGTGACTAAATTACAAAATTGTTAACTCAGTGGATTAACTTAGATTTAGGAATTTAATATAATAAGCTCTTACATAATGTAATGTAAGCTACAAAATAATTTTCATTGATGTCATTTGTGAACTAAGACTGAACTTAAAACGCTATTGTACTAAATATTATATTTATGAATGTAAGTATAAATATAATATTTATAATTAAATAATTATAAATATATTATTATATAGTGTGTAATAACGAATATACTATTTCATTGATATCCATTGGTTTGTTTGGGTTTCAGATAAATTTTTGCTTTCATATTATCTTTGATAATAATAATAATAACCTAGATATAGTCTTATTTAGTTTAAAGATTAAAATTTAACTACTCATTCTAAATACTAAATTTCCATTGTTCATTTCACTCGTAACTGCTGCTTAATTATAGTAGAGTTGATATTAAGTTTATTTCCTAAGAAATATACGTTCTTTCTTATAAACTTTAGGATGCACTCACTTAAATACAGTTGCACTCACCTAAATCACTTTCATACAGTTAATTTCAGAAAGAAAGTGAAATAATTCCGATGTGGCCAATCCGACCGTATCCGGCCGGATTGATGGAGATTCGACCAGATCCAACCGGATTGCAATCTCTAATTGTGATTAAATTTTTTATCACAAAATGCATGTAAAAATCTAAATTCGTACTTTTTTAAAATGTCATAGGTATCATTTACACAGCGCGATTCAAAATTAGGGGGACAAACTTTTATGAGGGGTATTGTACACCAAGACGGTTCAGAATCACATAGCAAAGTGAGTTCGGAAATGCCGTCTTCATGTACCTGATAATAATCACTTTGGAAGAAGTGTTGAAGTGTGCGTCTAATTTCTTAAACAGGTTCCATTAACAATTCTCCGACAACTTCATCAATGTAATGAAAAAAAAAATTAAAAATCCGAACTGACAATTTTTTATCAAGTGCAGTCTGTGAAAGATGCATTTGTTTATGAAAGACCGTGTTCAGAGAGTTCACTATTACATAAACACACCTTCTAAAGTGATTATTAATAGGTACATAAAGACGACCACATCGCTACGTGATTCTGAACCGTCATGTTGTATCCTACCCCGCCTAGAAGTTTGTCCCCCTAATTTTAAATCACCCTGGAAAAGTGGAGTACAGAAGTAAATTTTGATACATATTTTTGCATTAAAAGTGGGCTTTGATACATATTTTTGCAATAAAAGTGCGCTTTGATACATATTTTCGCATTAAAAGTACGCGTTATACGCCAGAATATATGGTACATGTACCGGTTTAAGAGGTAGTTTATTCCTGTTCCATTAAGATTATTCTTTTTGGAAATCCTGCAACTTTTGAACAGCTTTTTAAAGAATTTAATCGTGCTAGAGACTCGGAAAAATTTAGAATGTCTCTTTACAAGTTGCACTGTGAACTGTTACAAACAATCAACCCGTAGAAGTTGCGAAATGCGCAGCTGGCTGTGAGCGCAGGCAGCTGTCGTCAAAAAAGGGTCTCCAGATCTGTGGCACGCGATGAACGTTTCGATCGTCCGCCTTCTTGCTGGTAGTTAAGTCGAGCGATGGCAGCGGCTGCCGTTTTTTCAACTTGGGAAAGGGTTGCGCCTCAAAGGGTTAAGTCCATAGTGCATAGGGTAAAGATGCATTATTAATTTTTTCGAGTGTTTAACATCACTGGTTTGTTTTTTTGACGACGATTGCTGTTCAAAAGTCCCGTGACAACGATTGAGGTGAGCTGTTCTTTGGTTGGATTGATTTTTTTGAGTCAGAATATTAGAAAATTAATAAAATAACGTCAGTTACCACATATTCGCATCTCAGGCCCTTTTCACAGTAGCAGTATCCATAAGTGTAATCAGCACTGCCCACTTTGGAACTGCACGCTTCACCTGGTGGTAAACAAAGGGTAAAATAAACACTTAAATACACACAGGTGCTCAGTATCGGGGTTAAAAGTTTCATACACTTAAATGGTTGGGAATCATACAGGAATGTGTCCAGTCGCAAGCGTCGCTTTCATGGGTCTATTAATTACATAGAGATATGAATAGAAGGAGACGCAATTAGCTATCTGACAGTTAAGCTGAAACTGTAACCGATCCTCCATATTGCTTAGACAACATTACAAAATGACTGTGTTATTCTATGGTGACAGTTCCAGTCATGGGCGCCGGCAGCATAGGGCAAGGGGGGGGACAATGCCCCCCCTGGATTTTTGTATGCAGTGTTTTACCTTGCTTTTTTGCTCTTTCCAACATAGTAACCATACGTTGAATTAGTCTTTGCCCCCCCCCTCTGGGAAATATTCTGTCGGCCCCCATGGTTCCAGTTATAAAGAAGTAATGTCGTCAAAGTTGGCGCCAAGAATAATTACGTATTTGGCATAACTGTTAACTGTAGAATGCTGAGATTTTGTATTTAGAACTGTTATAACATATTATTGTGCATTTTCATATTTTTAATTCTCAAAATCGTGCACCTTTCACTGTTATTTAAAAATAAACCATCAAAATGTTCCGCCATACTTAGACCAACACAGTCACTTCATTTCCTCCAATGCTGAAGATAGCTAATGCCATCTTCTTGTATTCATATCTCTATGACTAATTATCACCTGAAAAAGCGACGAAGCATCAGTAAAATTTCTTTAAAAAGTTTCAAAACAAGCGGTTTATACTCTAACTATTGCATCATGTTAAAAGATCTGATGCAGACTTTACATGACTTTCTTGTACGTGTATTAAATTATACTAACTACAACTTAATCTATAAAGAGGTACCGCCAGGATAGATGGATTCAACTATGAAACTTATTTTTGGCGGCAAACTTTACAGATATTTCGTCCAAACTCTTCAAGATTAGCGATAGTTGGCGTGATTTTGGATATGCCCCAAAAATGACTACCAACATAAATTTTAATGTATTGAAAGTCTTTTGGTTTAAGGTTACCCTGTACATGAACAAGACAGTTGATTGTAATAATAAAAAATCTGGAGTGACTCCACTTGACTTTCTGAACACTTACGATTAAGATCATTATGAAGCATTTAAACAAATTTTAATAGATGAATAATTCAAACATATATACCAAATTGAGGACCAAGCTTGCTTGGGGGTCAAACACTGGGGGCTTCGCGTCAGGATGACCACCTGGCCGAGGCATATGCATCCGCACCCCAGAGCCTATGGTCGCGAAGGTACGGTTGGGCAGCGCAGGCCTTGGCCCCGCAGAGGAGCTGTTGTGCCAATGTTTGACTTTTTATACCAAATTGAAGCTCAATCGAATGCGCCGCTTAAACGCTAACCCACTTTCAAGAATTTCTCCCCATATGTCATAATGATAATGTAAAAGAAATATTTGTCGTAGCCCTGTAGAAAAACTATAAGTCCTATACACATCAATATCAATACCTGTGTCTTACGATGGTGGTTTATAACATATATACCCAATTTGAGCTCAATCGAATGTACCGTTTAAACGCTAGCGCACTTTCAAGAATTTTCTCCCATAGGCCATAATGTAAAAGAAATCTTTGTCGTAGCCCTGTAGAAAAACTTCCTATCACGTAGCCCTGTAAAAACTTCCTATCCTAGTCCTATACACACCAAAATCAATACCGGTCTTGCGACTGTGGTTCATAACACATACCCAAGTTGAGCTCAATCGAATGCCCCGTTTAGGAGCTATCTGTTCACTCACACACACACACACACACACACACACACACACACACACACACACACACACATACATACATCTCGTAAGAATAGCATAAATGAATTAAGGAGACCTCAAAACGTGTAAATACACCAAACTCTCGAAGTCGAATTTTTTCATGATTACAATACTTTCCTTACATGATACATGTTCGGAAAGTAAAAAGGAAGTGAACAACTGAACTTTAAAACAGTCCTAAATACTAAATTTCAACATTGCACGGCAAATCGTTTTTGAGCAATGCGAAATGTTCATGCGTTATAAACTCCATGCCTAAAATAGTCAAAGTGGATTCACGGTTGATCAAAATAAATCTTAGTGCAAAAGTTGAAATAAATTGATTTGCGACAGGGACCCGAAAATTGGAGGATAATTCTTCATATGCTGCACTGCACACTGAAATAAACGAAAAAAAAACTGTTTTTTCTGAAACTTTCGGAAAAAATTCTTAAAAATGGAACTGTAAAGCAAAACTTGAAAATATGCGACATACTGCAAAATTTCCAATTTTTAAGAATTTTTCTCAATATCTTATAACGAATAAATGTTTATCGTTTATTTCAATGCACAGAACATAAGCAAAGAGTCATCCTAAAAACGTTCATGACCCTGAAGTAATTGGTTTATTTATACTTGTGTATCAAAATCACGATTTTTTCGAAAACGGTGTCACTCGAACTGAACTCAAACCTACGCAATTTTTGTGAATTTTGAAGTTATTTGACGGCACATATGTGATACGCATGTAACACTACTAAATGATTTTTAAAAATGTAATTGAGAGAATTTTTGTTTTCAAATAAAACGCCCTAGTAAGGAAAGGATTTGTCTTTTAAAAAATAAATAACTTAATAAAATGAAATAAGAATCTTTGTATCAATAAAAAAAAAGTTTTCCCTGCTGTCGTTAGTTGCAAAAAGATAAAAATATGAATTAAAAAAAATTGGACAAAAATTCGTCGTTGTTAGAATGTTCACATACCTTTTTTCGCTAATGGCATACATTTACCCTCATACCTTCTGGTATTGCTGTTATACTCTTCAGAGCAACATTGGCCTTGCATACATTGATTGTTGCACTTATCCTTTGCCTACAAAGCATCAATAAATAAATAAATAAATAACTTTCTGAAAATATAGATGAGTCACAGCCAAATCCTCAACATACTCAAAAGCGCTACAATCATTCTGACCAATGAAAAGAGGTTTACAAGTGAAAGAAAATGTGTCCGAGTCTCACCGCAATTTTAAATAAAATTTTACATAAAATTTTTCATGAACATTTAACACCACGGTATGCAAAGCAATATAAAATAACGGTATTTTTCGAGCAAAATGAAATAAGTAAGTTCCAGAACTGAGTTACTCTATTCCTGAAATTGGTAAATTGTTCTCAGACTTTTGAGCATTTTATTTATACAATGAAAAGTCAGTAACACATAATTTAATTTATAATACATAATTTACTTATGAATTAACCCCTCAAAGGTCGTATTATTTTCAAGAAGATGGTCATAAATGTGCCTATTTTTTTTTTAATTCAAGAAAATTTATAAAAATAAATGTACGTACAATATATGTATTCGTTTTAAGGTTTGAGACATTTTTTAGCATTAAATAAAAATTTAAATTTCTAGGAATAGCCAACATTTAGGGTTATTGTGACTGAATGTGTGTTTTTCAGTGGAAATTAAAAACATATTTTTTAAACACTAAAAGAGGTTTTTATTAAACTTACTTCATAATATACATAAATATTTGTAACGTGTTCTTTGGACATAGGTGAGAGAGTGAGCTAAATGTGTAAAATGCATGGCAGAAGTAACCGTACTGCTACCATCTATTTTAAAATAAACTAATCCAATTAACTTTCCAATTAACTTAAAAATAGTCTAGTACTGTGATCTGTTGTGTAAAATGTGATATAAAAAATTACTGTGCAAAAGAATTGAAATGTTCTGATCTTTCAGGCAAATATCTTTTGAACATTCTACCCCGGAAATATCACGGGCACGAGAAATAGGGGGGAAAAGCTCAGCCCGTGATTTTGACGTGAGCGAGAAGGAAGGGGTTAAAAACCATAATAGTTTTAAACTTGTCGAATTTACTACAAAGTTTGTAATATTTGCTAAAATAACTGCAAAAGTGTCTAATCTCTTTACGAAGAAATTTTCTAAATAGCGAACTGGAACGAAATGAGTTTGTTATAAAGTGAATTTGCTGTACTCTTTTAAAAATTCAATGTTAATAAAACAAAAATATGGAAAATAATTCATGCACTTCCAAGCCAAGTCACTCTAATAAATCCTAAAATGTCATAGAAAATCGGAGTATTTGTGCTTCGTATGTTCAAATTACAGAGTGTGAAAAAATTTTGATATATTTTAGATTTATTTTATTCAATATTTAATACAGTATGAACAAAGCTGTAAACTCTATTTCTTGCTAAAACAACTTATGTCAAATACAAATTTTAAATAGGTTTTTTAAATTTAATAACAATATAATGACAATATTAAAAACAATTTACATAGTTTAAAGACCAGCCAGACATTCGAATAATTCCCAAAAGTCCTTAAAAATCTGGGTATTGTGTGTACAGTTTTGCAATTCTGTTGTACAGTTTAAATTACAAAACGGGAAAATGTGACGGTTTCAAATGTACATTACTTATTAAAAAAATAGGTTATGAAAAGAGCTACTATGTTGAAATTACGAGCTCTAAAATCTGTTTCTTTGCTAAAACAATATGTGTAATACATATTTTAAAAATAATTTTTTAAATCGTTGTTAATAAATTAAAACTATTAAAAACAATTTACGTGCTTTGAAGCCTGAAAACTCTTATAAACCCATAAAAGTCACTGGAAATACTCGTAGTTGTGGGTTCTACAACTTAAATAAAAAATATGAAAATGTTATAGATTCATCTTATTTAATTTTAATGTATTATGAACACAGCTTTTATGCTTAGCTTTAAGAGCACTAATTTCAGTTTCTTGCTAAAGTTCATACGTCGAATACTGCTTTCTGCTATATTTTTAATACTTCATTGTTAATAATAATAATAATAATAATAATAATAAACTACATACTTTAAAGAATAGCTATCTCTAATTAACCCAAACACGATCCTAAACATTTCCACTTATTGTGTGTTTCTTACTGATTTTTGAAAAATTGTGATTTCATGATTTAAGTGATTTTTGAAACAAGTAAATTCGATTTTCCTCTTTTTAGGTCTGATGGAGTCTACATTTACGAGTCGATACTACATAAGTATATCAAAAATCACTAAAAACACTCACCCAAACGGACACAATAACACATGCTAGCAAAGCAATAACACAGGTCAACTGCATGCTTGTGGATCTATTATACGATTGAACACACAATGTAGATTTTTTTCCTCGTATATTTATAATCGGAGAAATGTTTTTGCTGAACTTTTCAACGTCATTTCAGGATGTCGCATTATTGTCAGACAGGAATTCTGGCAACCAACAAACGCGATGAAAGGATTTAAATAATAATTCAATAATGATAATAACAATACGTGGTCACGTAAGGAAATTATATGAACATTGATTTTTGTTAAATCGACAATGAACTTTCAAAATACAGAATTTACTTTTGTTATACGAGTTTATAATTTTACCGAATCAATAAATTATGTATAGGTATAAGTAGAAAACAAAACTTTCCAAATTCCTCAATGACCATAATTTTTGGCGGATTATTCACAGCATAGCTGCGAAAAAAATATAAGAATTCATTTTAAGGGGAAACAGGTCACATAATAAGGAATCAGAATTATATAGCAATGAGGGGTCGGAAACGTCGTCTTCATGTAGCTGTTACTAATCACTTTGGAACGGGTGCTGAAACAACAGTGAACTTTCCGACCATTGATTGTCCAAAACTAACGTATTTTTCTCAGGAAACATGTGACTAAAATTCATAGTTTAAAAATTCTATTTCATTTCATAGATGAGATTTTTGGAGACAAACCCTTTGTATATGAAACTTGCTTAAGAAATTAGACAAACACTTCAACACTTTTCATATAGCGATTTTTACCAGATAAGTGAAAACGGCGTTTTCGACCCCACATTGCTGTGTAATTCTGCTTCCTTATTATGTGCCCTATCTCCCCTAAAATTTTGTGTGAAAACAATATAGAATCACCCTGCATATAGTTTCCAATTTATAACAATTTTTTTCCATGTTACGTAGTATGATATATTCCAAGTAAAATTATTAAGTGTAATAATTTACTGAAAATTCAAACCCAAACTTATTGTTCTTTAGTTAGCAAAACATTTTAGTCGTTCTTATGCTATTATACTATGCAAAGCTTCTCGAAAATTATTTGAGAATAAAGAATATCTCTTATTCTTGTTTTATAAATTAAAATTCTGCTTTTTGTAAAAAATGTATCATTCAGTACATAACAATAACTTCTCAGAATTCTTTTGAGTAGTGGGATTTTCAAAAACAGTAATTTGTGAGTGGCAAAATTGTGACAGGAAATCTAATTCTAAAATACATTTTTTTTCCAAATGGTGTAAACTCCATAATGATTCCGAGGAAGTTCTATAGAGTTATCAAATACAATCAGTATACTCTATAAATTTAAAAACACTCACCCAAACGGAGGCAACAATGCAAACTAGCACGACAATCATCACAAACTTCATGTTTCTTAATCAATTGTTTAACTCAGTACTGTTGCATGTTTGCCTTCCATATTTATAGTCGAAAAAAATATGCCCAATCACAGTTTTTAAGTATATTTTTTGTGATGTTGCATTAATGTAAATATTACGGCGAGTCCACTTAAATAATAAAAAACAACACAATCATGTTTTCTAAGGATGAAGTTCATGTATAAGATTCCAAGGTTACGTAAATGTAAATGAGTTTAACAAAAGTAAATGTGGACCCTTAAAGATTTCACAAAAAGGAAAAAAAAAAAAGTAAGAAAATCTGAAAAACTTTCAGATTTTAAATACGCACTAAAAGCATATCATAATCCACGCGTCTTCCCTATTTTCTTCCCTTATTCCATCAACTTGGAAAGTGTATCATTTTTCATGAGTGTGCCACATTTTTCTTCCTTGTTCCATAAAATACATTTTTAGAATCGAAATCTATCTTATTTTTACCGAAATCTATCAATTTTTACTATACTTTGACAGTTTCTAGCCAAATTCAGAAGATATCGCCAAGCTCGGTTTTGAAATAATTTTTTGCAGTTAACTTGGCGACCAGTTATCAAAAATTACAATCCTTGTGCAACTTTCAAGATTTTAATCTCCCCTCCCATCTCCGCGCCATCTGGCAAACACCATTTCAAACGATCTTCACGGTGACAATTCATGTCCACAAAACCTGTCTACAAATCATTTTGACAAAGTCGCGTAGCCAAAAATATCTGGGACTGAACGAAATAGCACTCTAGTGCTAAAAAGTCTTGTGCATTTGTTTAGATGTGATTTATGTTTAATATAATGATTAGTTATTAATTATAGTAAATGATTTATATACGGAATCAAGAATTTTAGAAAATCTGATTTTCATGAAGTTATTATTATTTAAAATGAGGATTGAATGTATTATATAAAAATATGAAAAGTGTAAAAATAAATAGTTAACATTAATATTAGGTTTTTCGTAAAGAAAATGTACAGTCAGAATGTGGCTCTGGAATCGAGAATCTTTCTTCTTTTCCTTTTTTTAAAAATTCATTCATAAATTAATAATACACCCTGAGGCACCTTTAAATTTCGATATGAAACATTTTTCACTGTGGTTAATGTACAATTTTTACTTCCAGACTCCTCCACTTACTTCCAGACTCCTCCTTCCAGCATTTCTCAATGTGTGGGTCGCGCCCCGCAAGGGGGTCGCAGAGCGTTTGCAGGAGGGGGGCGATAAAAACCGAAGAGCAAGCACTGATGCATGTTTTTAAAAAATCATCTTATTTATTTTCATTTTTACAAAAAATACATGCATTTTATCTTAAAATGTTCATTCGAACTTTACTGATAACATTATTTTGTAAAAACGTCTACTAAATGTTCATTGTTAAAGATTAAAAAACTGAATGTATGCTGAAAAATGTGAGGGGGAGGGCGCCACCGTAAGTTAGCCTCTGTGGGGGGGGGGGGGACGACGTTAAAAGGTTGAGAACCGTTGCCTTAAACATTTTAGACTTAAACGCTTCTGCACGGTTGATTGAAGTAGTAGAAAACTTTTTCCATGCAATGGTGCTAAGTTAGCTGCATTTTTTCTATGGAAAAACGTTGCATAATGATTTGGTGTTTAAACTCAACAACGAGGCTTAGTCATGGTTAAACTTTTCTCCATAGAAAGGTTGCAGCTAATTTAGCACCATTTTTTGGTGAAATGTAGAACTACTTCTATTAACAGTGTATCTTTGCACTCGACTATGTAAGAAGGTAATTTTGATATGAAATAAAACTCGGCTGTTCGAGACTCGTCACAGGGAGACCCCCCCCCTTGAACACCCCTAATTTTTTAGATTCATTATTGCCATATGAAAACGCTATTAATTGACTGTGTCATTTTATCTCTCGTGTATTTCGCCTGGTAACCCTATGTTGAAATTTTTATGAGTGTAACCTATTTATAGAAAAATACATGTGGTGCATATTCTACAGCTTACGAAATATTGTAACAATAGATTAAAGCTGTTGTGAACTAATAGTATTTAAAGATATGTAAAATTATGGCGCATTTTTATGTCGCATTTTTGGGACAATCTATATAAATAAAATTAGACTTTTGTCTATACATTTCTTGGAATTCAAAAATTTTGCGATTTCTATCCGTTTCAAGCACCCGGGAATCCGATGCGACCCTCAAAAAAAAGTTTGTCTGTCTGTCATTCTGTCGTTCTGTCATTCTGTCGTTCTGTCGTTCTGTCAATCTGTCCGTGACGCTTTTTATGTTTAAGCATCACGTAAAAACGACTGAAGCGAATGATATGAAATTGGCTGTCATGATAGGTGGTCACTCCACTTAAAACATAGTCGTCGAATTTAAAAAAAATCTTGATTAGATTTTCAGATTTTGCGAAAATCGTTTCAAACTGCGTAAATTTGTGTTCAAGCATCACGTAAAAACGACTGAAGCGAATGATATGAAACTGGGTGTCATGATAGGTGATCACTCAACTTAAAACATAGTCGTCGAATTTAAAAAAAATCTTGATTAGATTTTCAGATTTTGCGAAAATTCTTTCAAACTGCGTAAATTTGTGTTCAAGCATCACGTAAAAACGACTGAAGCGAATCATATGAAATTGGGTGTCATGATAGGTGGTCACTCAACTGAAAACATAGGTGTCGAATTTTTAAAAAATCTTGATTGGATTTTGAGATTTTGTGAAAATCCTTTCAAACTGCGTAAATTTGTGTTCAAGCATCACGTAAAAACGACTGAAGCGAATCATATGAAATTGGGTGTCATGATAGGTGGTCATTCGACTTAAAACATAGGCGTCGAATTTTTAAAAAATCTTGATTGGATTTTGAAATTTTGCGAAAATCCTTTCAAACTGCGTAAATTTGAGTTGAAGCATCACGTAAAAACAACTGAAGCGAATGATATGAAATTGGGTGTCATGATAGGTGGTCACTCAACTTAAAACATAGGCGTCGAATTTTTAAAAAATCTTGATTGGATTTTGAAATTTTGCGAAAATCCTTTCAAACTGCGTAAATTTGTGTTCGCACATCACGTAATAACTGCAAAAGTGAAAAAATGATATTTGGTGAAATAATAGGTGGTCACTCACCTTAAACTATTAGCATCTAATTAAAAAAAAATCGATCAAATTTCGAGATTTTGCGAAAATCGTTTAAAACTGAGTGAATCTTTGTTCCCGCATTACGTAATGACGACTAAAGCGAATGATATGAAATTAGGTCACATGATAGATGGTTGCTCAACATAATTTACAGGTGTCCAATTTTTTAAACATTTTTATTAGATTTTGAGATTTTATGAAAATTCTCTCAAAATAAGTTTATATTTCTTCAAACATCACGTAATAACGGCTAATACGAATGATACGAAATTTAGTGATATGATAGGTAGTTGCTAATCTTAATTTATAGGCGTTGAAATTTTAAAATATTTTGATTACATTTTGAGATTTTGCGAAAATAGTTTTAAAATGCTGAAATTTTGTTCCAGCATCACGAAATAAAGACTACAGGGAATGAAACGAAATTGGGTGACAGGATAGGTTGTCACTCAACTTAAATTCTAGGCTTCAAATTTTTCAAAAATGTTGATTAGATTTTGAGATTTTGCGATAATTATTTCAATATGCGTAAATATTCGTTCACGCATCACATAATTACGACTAAAGCGAATGAAATGATATTACTTAGTTACTCTCTAACATGTAATAGTTTAACAATACATAAAAATTATAACTTCGTTTTCTTTACTTTGGCAACATACTACATCCATTCTGTGTACTCCTACAATGCTGACGAAAGTTCTTACTTTTTGGAAATTTGTATTCACTAACCCGTCAAGGACTGGTACTTCAGCTAGTTTTCAATAAAGTGGGTGAAAGATAAAATGACATAGTCATTAATACGAAACTATCTATAGGGGGCTTTGTTAAATTTATCCCAGGTTCCAATTAAAGAGGGCTGCTTATATACTTTAAAATGGTTTTAAAATGATGTTTTTTATGGGGTGTGGGGGTTCAGAATTCATTATACATGCGCATTAGACTCTTTAGTGTCCTTATTATATTTTTGAATAGAGAATATCTGTAAAATAGTAAAAACTTTGTATGAGAACTCTCCTAAAAAGGTACTTGTCAACAAAATTATCATTTCGGCCGGTAGAAAAGGAGACTCTTTTATGATTTATAGACCTTTTGTACCAGCTAAGTTTCTATTATTTTATACACCTTTTATACAATCCAAAATAATCATTTTGATGAAAAGTAACACTTTAGGATTGTTACTATAGAAAGTTTTTATTGTTTCATGCAGGAGCGTAGCCAAGGAGGGGTGATATCGGGATATACCCCCCCCCCCCCCGGAAATTTTTGGATTAGTGATGAAATTCCGTCTATTTAAACAAAGTAAATATCCCCCCGAAAAATTTTCCAGGCGCATATCCCCCCCCCCCGAAAAATTTTCCTGGCTACGCGCCTGGTTTCATGGACCTTTTGTACCGGCAGAAATGGTCATTCTGCTGATAAGTACCAATTTATGAGTGTGATGAGTTTTTATTATTTCACATTCTAGCAGCAGTTTTTATTGAGCGTTCTTGAAATACGCGGTCTTTTAAATAATAGAATTTTATTTTATTTTACTGGAATACTAATCTTTCAAATTTTATTTATCACAGCAAATTAAGCTATTAGCAGAGCCTTATTATCGCATAGGCAAATCGGGACTTTGAAAGGCCCCCACTTTTAAAATGTTGTTCATAAATGTTCTTTTTTATATCAAAATTTTAAGAAAAATAAGACAAAAATCATAGATGGGGTACCCCAAATTCGCCAATGCCCGGAGCCCCTGTTGGTCATAATCAGGCCCTGGCTATTAGTTTAACGTAAGGCTTGATGTATAATTTAAAGCTAGATACTGTCATAATTTTGTTTGCGGATTTTTCAAGCTTCCTAATCTGTGAACGTAAGAGTTCAATGCCCAATTAGATGTTAGTGTTAGTAATAGTGGCTTCTTTTTTCATATTCCTTTCTCTTCTAATAAAGCTTCTATTTGATGATGCTATTAAATAGTGTTACGAATTTTCGGGGTAACCCGCTGTTCTGGTGTTTAAAATAGTTTAAAATTCGTATTGTACGCGTCAAATAGTTAAATTTTGCATTTTGTTCATCAAAATTGGTTAACTAGAACCGGAGATACGGAGTTTTGCGTTTTCTCCATTGATTAATATAGCGTTTGCTACATACTCGAGAAATATTGGTCCTAGGCCAGAATACATTCTCGAAAAATATTGGTCCTACTATTAGTCCTTTTGGGAGCTTATTTTTACGACAAATTTGGTGATACGTCGCCAAAAAATTATTATAATCTATAATTTCTTACAAAATTACTTTTGCTATCGAAGCAGATTTTTATTTCTCATGGTTATCTGTCAGTTTTGACTTGTCATCTGACAAATGAAGGGCAGAATGAATAGACTGAAGAAGGGGGAAAAAGTCTGATGGCAAATTTGTATCTTTCTTTCGTATGGCAACTGTGAAGTGAATTTTAATGTTATTCAGTTTCAGTTTATTTAGTTTTTTAACGTTGAGAAGCTTCGAATATTGTTTTTAGAAAATGCCCAAATATTAGTTATAGGCACTTTAAGTTATAAGCCCGAGTATCTTTTGGCTCGCCTTTATTGATGAAATAAATTAAGTCCGAGAGCATGACCGATTACATACGTTTTTCGTCTTTTCAAATATCATATACGAACCTTTTCGTTCAAAAAAAATTTAAACAGCACCGAGAAGAATTAAGTATGTAAGAAGATCTTGAATTAGAGTTACTTTTTGAGCATTTGGTAGCCAAAGCAAATTTTACCAAATGATGTTTATTTACAAATACAACCTATTTTGAGGTATTTGTGCAACATTTGGGTAAGTTTTTATTGGGTAAGTCTGTAAAATTTTATGTTAAAAATGACGTTTTCATGAGTGGAACTTTTTTTATCTTTTAAAACGTGCTTTTTTGAAGAATTCCTCGTTAAGTATTAATTCTTAGAACATTCAAATAGTTCCTGAATTATCAATGAGAATGTGTTTGAAGTTTATAATTAAAAAGATATTAAAGTTATCTTCCGAGAATAAAAAAAAAAAAAAAAAGAGAAGTACCAGGAACCCGTAGTCCACAGGAAGTTATGAGGTCGCAACAGTTCAGACCTGAAAGTGCTAGCAATTAATGAACTTAGTTCAAGGGCGGTTCTAGAGTTGCAGTCTGGGAGGGGTAATGATATTTTATAATTTTAAATAAACTCAGTGTCTCAGAGAAGGATTGACTACTGGGGCGAGCACAATGGAAAGGGGACCCTTCTGACTGTACAATACACTTCATATATGTAAACTAGCTGAAGCAGCCGTTTCTTCCCACGGAATGGATATTGTCAAAAATACAAATGAAAGTGGTCCCGCAGTGGTCTGGGCGCTAAACTCCGTTCCCATAAGAACACAAAAACACGGCAAGTGAAGCAGCATCCTGCTTGGCCAGTGCTTGGGAGGGTCATCTCCCTCTCGCCTCGTCCGCAGTGGAACCGTGTACGCTAATGGGGCCTGGTGCACGTAAAATCCGTCGTGGCTGAAATGTCCACTAAGTTGTTAAACGGTACCTCTGGGGGTGCCGATTTCAGGTGGTGGTTGGTCCCTCATCTGGAATCGGTTCAAAATTAGTGACCAACAAGTAGAAGTCCAACCCCCTCGGGGGCAATGACATCCCTCTTTCCATGGATAGTGTCGTCTATCCATGGACACGACCACAACAACAACAAATAAAAATAAGTAAATAAATATCAAACAAATTTTGGTTATATATTTAATCGCCTACAAAAGCTGTTTTAGAATATTCTTCTGGCATAGTCTAACTATACTTGATATTTTTTAAATAGTGTTTGGAATGCGCATCATATTCCCCGCGTAATTGTCCTCTTGTTCTTCAAAATTGAAATCTATGTTAAAATCGCCTAATCCCCGCCACGCATATTTTAACTCTATTTCACTTTTATTTTCTCGAATATAGACACCAATATTCCCATTAAATAAACAATAAGGTTAGGCAATTTCTCGACAAAGATGGCTGTGTTTTGTTGTGTTGTGGGATTACCGCTGATTAGCAACACATGGACTCTAGGCCGAATTACGGGGTGCCCTCCGTGGGGGTCTTTCTAAGGGGTCCTAACCTCTATTCACGCTAAGTTCCGGAGGAAACCATGGAAAACTCCGAACGGTTAATTCGGCGGACGCGATCTGGTTTTGAACCAGGCATCTTCCGTCACACAGCGCAGAGCGTTATGCGCTTTACCACTGGTGGGGCACTCGACAAAGATGTAAGATAGCGCTTCGGGGACTTATTTCTTTTATGCCAATTTTCGTGATACATCATCAAAAATGGTAAACCTTGGGGATTTTTCTTGTTTAATCTGGGAACCCATGAAACTTGTTTCGCCCTTTCACCAGGTAACAAAAATCTTTGTCCTATAATTAAGAGCACCCAAGAGCTAAATATTACTTAAAAAACACCTTTTTTTTGTCAACTTACCCTTTATAATGGTCGATTTTTTAAAACATTTGAAAAAGATTTTTTTGAATTTGTGTTCGTTACATTTTAATGCAAGATTTTTATGGCTATCTTCATTTTCCTTCGATATATGAAGACAAATATGAAAATAACGTTTTAGCCCCTCACAACAGTTTGAACTCTAAGTCTAAAAAACTCTGAAAATGAGTGTTATGCATTCTTGTTAGCTACATTTTAAAGCAAGAATTTTGTGGCTATCTCTTTTTCCCTTTGAGATATGATGGAAAATTTGTAAACAACATTTTGACCCCCTTATCCCCGTTATGATGAGAATTCTAAAAAAACCTGAAAATAATTTTAAGGCATTTATGTTCAGTATATTTTTAAATAAGAATTTTAGGCTATCTCTTCTTTCTCTGACATATGAAAGGAAATGAGAAAAGAAATGTGAAAAGAACGTTTTGGCCCCTTACACCCGCTTGGGTGCGAATTCTAAAACACCCTGAAACTGATTTTTAGGCATCCTTGTTCGCTACATTCTAAAGGAAGAATTTTATGACTATATTTATTTCCCTTTCAGATATGATGGCAAATTCGAAAATAACGTTTTGGCCCCTTATCCCTGTTTTGATGCGCATTCTAAAGAACCCAGAAAACAAATTTTAAGCATTTGTATTCCCTATACCTTTAAGCAAGAATTTTTAAAGCTATCTATATTTTTCCTCTAATATATCAAGAGAAATGTGAAAATAACGTTTCGACCCCTTACGCCCGTTTGGGTGAGAATTGTAAAACACCCTGAAAGTAACTTTTAGGCATCTGTGTTAGTTATATTTTAAAGCAAGGTTTTTTTCGGTTGTCTCTTTTTTCCTCTGAGATATGAAGGGAAACGTGAATAGAACGTTTCGACCGCTGCGCCCGTTTGGGTGCGAATTGTATAGCTATCTCTTTTTAACACTGAGTTATGAAGGGAAATGTGAAAAGAACGTTTTGGCCCCTTACACCCGCTTGGGTGCGAACCTTTGACCCCCTTATCCCCGTTATGATGCGAATTCTAAAAAAAACCCTGAAAATAATGTTAAGGCATTTGTGGTCACTATATTTTTAAGCAAGAATTTTAGGCTTTCTCTTCTTCCTCTGACATATGAAGGGAAATGTGAAAAGAACGTCAAAGAACGTTTTGGCCCCTTACACCCACTTGGATGCGAATTCTAAAACACCCTGAAACTGATTTTTAGGCATCCTTGTTCGCTACATTCTAAAGGAAGAATTTTATGACTATATTTATTTCCCTTTCAGATATGATGGGAAATTCGAAAATAACGTTTTGGCCCCTTATCCTCCTTTTCATGCGCATTCTAAAGAACCCAGAAAACGAATTTTAAGCATTTGTATTCCCTATACCTTTAAGCAAGAATTTTTAAAGCTATCTATATTTTTCCTGTAATATATCAAGAGAAATGTGAAAATAACGTTTCGACCCCTTACGCCCGTTTGGGTGAGAATTCTAAAACACCCTGAAAGTAACTTTTAGGCATCTGGGTTAGTTATATTTTAAAGCAAGGTTTTTTCGGTTGTCTCTTTTTTCCTCTGAGATATGAAGGGAAACGTGAAAGAACGTTTCGACCGCTGCGCCCGTTTGGGTGCGAATTCTAAAAAACCCTGAAAACAACTTTTAGGTATGTGTGTTGTTGCAGTTTAAAGCAAGAATTGTATAGCTATCTCTTTTTAACACTGAGTTATGAAAGGAAACGTGAAAAGAACGTTTTGGGTCGCCATCCCCGTCTGGGTTCGAATTTTTAAAAATCGCTTCTTAAATGACGCCGGGCACAAAAGCTACAAGCTCCTAAAATTTCATGTCTGTACCTCCAGTAGATTTGACTGGGCGATGATCGTCAGTCAGTCAGTCAGGATATCTTCCTTTATATTTGAAGATAAAATGTTTAATTAATCATCAAATGGGAAATAAATGTTTAATTAATCACATAATTAATGAAGTACGTAAATACCGAAAATAATAACCTTGCATCTTTGCCTGCCCCCCTCCCCCCCATCGATCAAAATTATTGTTATATTTGAAGAGTTCCTATGTTTGACATGTAGATAGTGTTGTTTATTTATTTCACCCCAGCGAATTCCCCATGCAGAATTATTTTTCACTTTCGTTTTCAAAATCCTGGGAGGGGTAATTACCCCCCTTACCCCCCCCCGTAAAACCGCCAATGACTTAGTTATGTGTAGGGGAAGACGGGGAACAGTGAAACAAAATTTACTTTTTTCCCCCTGTTCAATAATTTGCGTGTACACAAATAAAATTAATGTACACATTCAATCCACTCTTTTCACCGTCTAAATGAATTTTTATGCGTTTGTCAATAGCATTTTCATGTTTGAAAAATCGCAAAAGGTAAATGTGTCCCAGTGTTTGATTGTACCCTATATACCGGGGTACAATGAAACACTACACTTCACAAAGACTCAAATAATACTAGTCAAAATTCAAATTCCAGCACATATATTTATGTACAGCTGCGGGAAAAAAGGCCCACTTGTACTTTTCTCGGCCGTCGTTCGTCGTACAGCAACGTTACAGATACCAATCGTTTAGGACTGACCTACACTTTAATTTCCTTTACATAAAAATTGCATAAGGGGCCATCTACATATTAAAATTCGCACCAAATCTTTTTTTCTAAATAGCAACCCCTAGATTTCACTTCATATTTCAGAAATTTAGCTCGTGTTAACCCCGGATACCAATTTTCAATACATTTGAACTAAAAATTGGGAGTTACGAGCTTGCAAAATGCCCGGCATCCCGATATGTTAAAATATTTTTTCATACTTTTATTCATATCTCATATAATATTGACAATAAGAAGCTGATTTTTATTCCTACTATTAGAACTAAACGACCCAAACATAATTTAGTATTATTATAATTTTTGATAAAATATTAATATGAATTATGAATTATTAAATTAATATTTAAAAAATATATGAACAGCGACCTAGCCAAATTTCGATGGAAATAGATGCAGAAAGTAATATTACATGACTGTGCAAAATTTCAAATTTTTACGTTCAGTAGTTTCATTTATATTAAATAAAATGTGAATTTTCATGAGATAAGGGACCATATATAAATTTATTAAGTGGCAATTTTTTGAAAATTGCGTAAAATAAACGTAAATTAGATTTCTTTTGTGCAAAAACACAGCAAAAGCTAGCGGTATTAAAAAATATCAAATTTTGAAGCAAATAAATTAAAGGTTTTTACAGTTTGATGGTGATTCTATAAAGCGTCTATTGTTGCGTCCGCTACCATATCCCCCCCAAATAAAATATTTTCCAAGTATAGAATTAGATGCAGTAGATGTATGTCTTCTAATACAACGTCCTATTTCTGAAAAACTAACATTCTCGACATTCCAGGCATGAATTTGACCCTTTTTTCAACATTGGAAACATTAGGTCTTTGGACTTCCCCATATTTTATAAAACATTCAAAAAACATTTAAAATCGCGTTTTTCTGCCTAAATTTTCAGCTGAAAATAAAATTAAATACCGCCAAAAGTCTTATAAGAGTATTGCACATTGCAGACGATAATATTAACTGAAGAAAGTGAAATAACAAACACAGTGATAATATTGGGTCGGCAAAAAAGTAATTGCCTTTTTTTTACATAAAATTCAAACAAATAAATTTTCAATCGTGAAACCATTCTTCTAGTTCGACCATAGCTGAGTAACATTCATGCTTGCAGTCAGAAGAGCAGAGAGCAGCCTCTCACTCCTGCCAACATTTCACCTGTCTAAGAGAACCATCAAGGGAAATACTTAATAACAATTTCAAAATTAGAAAGATTTTCACAATCGTGAGCAGTCGTTTTGCATTTTTCCTTTAAATTATGTGTACGAACCAAGGAAGTTTTGAACACACAGGTCATTTGGACCACTGACTAAATATTCTAATTTCTACTCTTGATATTCTCAGTACTAAAAAACTTTAAGAGAGATGGAAAGAATATTTTCCTTGAAAATAATATTTATTTCTTTTAACTCTAGCGAGCGAAATGAATGAAAGACGAAAAGTTCGGAACCTACAAATAGCGTTTTTCAATTTGCAGAAAGTCCCTTAAACACGCGCAAAAAATTATTCTCAATATCTCTGGGAATTATCGTAGAAAATTAGTGATAATTTATATTTAGGGTAGTTTGAAGGTTTTTCATTCGTTTAATAAAGTCAAAATACAGTGCTGCCATTGAGAAAAACGAAGTTGATTCAGAATTAAATATGAAGACGGCCCCCTATGCAAATTAAATTAATAGTAAATTAAAGTATGAGTTATTTTCAAACGAATGGTATGTATGACTTTGCTGTACAACGAACGACGGCGAAATAAAGATCAAAGGGGCCTTTTTTTCCGCAGCTGTACATTTATAATCAACATTAGTGAGACATAATTATTAAATTTAAATAAAAAATATATTTAGTTAAACTGTTATAGCTTAAGATGAAAACTTAATACTTTTATCAGCCGAGGTTAGGCTATAATTTTTCATTTTGTATTAAATGTGATGATTTTGTTTTTTATACTTCGTACAAATATTGATTTACAAATTTTATACTTAGTACAAATTGATTTTGATGTGTACAGGACATACTGTTTTTTTTTTTTTTCAGAGCTACCCAAAAAAAAAAAAAAAAAAACAATTCTTATACATCAAGGCCTATGGATGCAAATACTTGAAAATGCGAGAGCGTCTAAAAGGAGTATTGGATTGAGCTAGAATTGTGTACGTACATTATGAGTCACGGTGTCATGAACTAAATAGATTTGGGCGTATGTAGAACTGATGCTTTGTTTACGCTGTAACTAAAGAGAATCCTTATACATTACGGCCTATGGGCACGAAACATTTAAAATGCGCTAGTGTCTAAATAGTGCATTTGAATAAGTTCAAATTGGGTATGCATGCTGTAGGTCACTGTAACATAACCTGAAAAGATTTTGGTGTGTGTAGGAATTATGCTTTTTCTGCAAGGCTACAAAAAAATAATTCTAATACATTAGAGCCTACAGACGCAAACTATTTAAAGTGCATTAGTTCTGAAGTTCGATTGATCTAAAATTAGTTACGTATACTGTAGATCACTGTCTTACATACTGCATACATTTTACCTCACAGTTTTTTTTACGGTGCTTCGAAAACGTATTCTTATAGATTGCGGCTTATACCGGTGTCCCCGGGAGAGAGAGAAAGCTTCTTCATGAGGGGTCTGGGTGGTGGATTTCGTGATGTCAAAGGATAGAATTTTCCTCGTTTTGTATTGGATCGTATGGGAAAGTTCAGTTAATTAAATGCTAAAAATCTCGGTATTTCCATTGGACATGGTCCGATCAAATTATGTTATTTGTTTCAAAATGCTACGTTCATGAAAATATATTGTGTTTTTTAAATTTATTTACAAATGCATATAATAAATGAGTTTGAGAAAGACTTTTTAATAAAATTTTCAGTTTTATTGAGTTATAAGCAACTGAACAGTGCTTATACCATTTATGTTATTATTTTTATTTGTAGCAAGTTTTATTAGTAGTTAGTATTTATTAGTAATTTTTTGGATAATAAAAGCTCTTTAAACATTTATATGACACAGTTCAAATAACTCTGTGATTGTTTGTAATCTTTACTGATTCTATGTTATTTTAACAAAATTTATAAATATTTTCTTCATGTTTTTAATCAATGCATTTAATTGTACTCTAAAAAACTAATTACTTAAAATTAATAGTTGAAATATTTATAGTAATTACTAATCATAGTATAAGGATTTAAATAATTTAATATTTAACCTTACAACGATCTTTTCTTAAATAACATGATGAGTTCTAGTACAGAATAAAGATATTACAATAACATCTTCTGAAAAAAAAATATTTTTAAAGTTTAAATAAAGAAAAAAATATATTTATAAACACAATAAGAATGATTAGATTACAATGCAGATGAGCCATGACATTCACATAATTTTTTCTGCAAGATCTTCAATAGAATTGATAGAATCTTTTTTTTTTTTTTTTTTCAATCTCCGATTTTTCTATTTTTAATTGATTTTGTCTCTTTCCTTCTGAATCAATTTTCTTTTCTTTTTTTGTTAGAGTTTGATAACTATGACGACAAATTTGGAAAAATGCATTTGGCGCCTGTTCATATTTGTCTCTTTTTATAATCAAAAAAGAATCATCGGGCTTCTGAATTTTATCCTCTTTTATAATCTCGTCCTCATTAAAATATTTGATACAAGCAGATGTATTTTTGTTAGGCGTCCAATTTTTTCTAGGAATCCTGCGCATTCATTCCTCCCTTCTTTGGTCATCTTGCGGGAACCTGTACACTTTTACATTTTCTCCTTACTTGTAGTTTGACTTGCAGCCTGGAACGCAGCAAGACGAAGGCATTTATATAGATAGAAATAAATAGTTTAAAAAGTAATATATTTTAAAATGATGCTTTTTTATTATTTTAAGATATTTGTAGTATAATACATTATGTACACAGATCGCTTACACACCTTTAAACAAGAGGACAACAGCGTTTAACGGCCAGTAAGTCCAAAATCCTCATTGCTTTCAATATGATGACCAGAAAATATCCCATCCTTTAGCGTGACGTCACAGACCGTTTAACTGACCATCACCCAGGCTCTCCTCTTAGAAGATGTTTTGCCCCTCGCTCGATGCCTGCCCCTCGATGTTTTGCCCCTCGCGGCAGCTCCACTTATACCCTCAAATTATTTGAAGTGCACTAGCATCTGAACACTACGTTCGATTGAATTGAATCAAATTTATTTAAACGTTTTGTAAAAATCCAGAGTTTAGAAAGTCAAGTGAAATCACTCCACATTTTTTAAAATTTAGCTGTCATCGTAAAAACATTGAGATGCACTTTTTAAAAAAAGTATTGTTGAAATTCTTTTCGCAACATTGCTTGGGAACATTTTCATAAACGGTGTTTATATTTTATTATGAGTTGTATTTTACTTCCCTATTTTTACCACCATTAATGTGCAGTGGGTGGATGATTAGAAAATTTTGCTACTGAGTCACAAAAGGGGCGGCAAATATAAAAAGGTTCACTAAAACTGGTTGCAACTCAAAAGTATTCCAATATATTGCGGTCTGTGAGTCGCTATTACTCAAGCGTCTTTCAATAACCTTCTATTTTAAATAAAAATCAACTAATGAAAATTGTATTAATATTTTTCACCAAGTGGCTTGAATGGTGGCACAACTTCAGTTTTCCTGCATCTGTATTTTAGCGCTTTCACAGCTGCAGTAAATATAAATAATAATAAATAATTTTGTGTAATATTAGCATAACAGTAATAAAAAGTTGTTTATTAGTACGATTCAAGATGTACGTATGGCTGTTTTCAGCAGTAGTTTAACATTCGCTAACCCGCGTATGGCTGGAAAGCAAAAAATAATTCTTTTTCACTTTTTACCTATTTTTAAGTAGGCGAATACTGTGATACTGACTAAGTCTTGTCAAAACTTGTGTATCTCTTGAAACATTCGCACAGCTTTTATTACTACTATATGCTCATTATAACTTTTTTTGTTTTTAGCTGGCTGAAATTACACAGTAATAATAATATTTTTCCGAGGAAAAACAAAATTTGTCCCATAGATTATGCTTTTTCTTTTTAATGTCCTTATTCTAATTTTTTTAGCATTCCATTTCATGGTACGAAAGTGATTACGATTTTTTTCTTTTCTGTATGGCTCAGGGTTGATAGATAGATGTACAGCAACATTTTTACCGAAAGATGACAAAATATTTAGCCAACAATTACTGATTTTAAAATGTGAATCATTTGATGCTAAAAATACTTAGATGCCCTCTCTAAGAATATCAAAGAATCTCTGCCACAAAAGATGGAATACGTAAAACTGAAAAAAGATAATTAATTAAAAACGTATTGTTAAAATCTCAACAAACACCCTTGCTTTGATTTTCTCTTGCTTCTCTGGTATTCTTTTTTCTTCCAGTATTTTATTTTATTATTACTGAATTAATTCTTCAAATAACGTTAAGTTTATAACCTGACGAATAAGCCATGCACGCTTTGTTCCACGGAGTCTCAGATCTACAACACACTAGAGATAATGCTTTTGGACTGCGTTCTGACGTCACCGAGGTCGACCGATGCGCTGTCGGCAATTGGTTGCAATTGCACACAAGGGTTAATTACAACAATTGCCGACAGCGCAGTCGAACCTCTGTGACGTCGGAAAGCAGTCCGAAGGCATTACCTCTAGTATGGTGTTGTTCAGATCCCCTAATGTGATGCAATACCCTAACAATTTCGCCTAGGTGGTTAGCTGTCAATATCCCAATAGCACGTAACAGCGTAACTAAATTTTACTTAAAATTCATTCTTTCTATGAGCTATTTACAATTGATTTTCAGTTCAGTAATAGAATCTGAACTGCGGGAATGGCTATGTACAGCTGCAGGAAAAAAAAACGCCCACTTGCTCTTTATTTCGCCGTCGTTCGTCGTACAGCAAAGTTATACAGGGTGAATATAAACTCTTGGGCAAATTTTTAAGGGTTGATAGGGCACATAATAAGGAATCAGAATCACATAGCAATGTGGGGTCGGCAATGTCGTCTTCGTGTAGCAGTTAATAATCATTTCGGAAAAAAAGTGTCGAAACAACAATGCGCTTTCCGACCATTGTTTCACCAGAAACTAATGTATGTTTCTCCGAAAACAGAAGACTAAAATGGATAGTTTAAAAAGTTTTATTTTTTTCATGGATGAAATTTTCGGAGTCGAGCCTATTGTTTATGAAACTTGGTTAAGAAATTAGACGGACACTTCAATGCTTTTCCAAAAGTGATTATTACCGGGTAAGTCAAAACTGCGTTTTTCAGCCCAGATTGCTGTGCCCAGATTGCTCATCATTGTGTGCCCTATCACCCCTTAAAGTTTTGCCCAAGAGTTTAGATTCACCCTGTATATACCATTCGTTTGCAAATAACATATACTTTAATTTACTATTGATTTAATGTGCATAAGGGGCCGTCTTCATATATAATTCTGCATCAACTTCCTTTTTCTCAAAGCCAACACAGTATTTTGACTTGATCAAACGAAAGAAAACCTTCAAATTACCCTAAATATTAATTTTCACCAATTTTCCCCGATAATTTCCGGAGATATTGGGAATTATTTTTTGAATTGAAAAACGCTATTTGTAGATTCCGAACTTTTCGCCTTTTATTAATTTCGCTCGTTAGACTTAAAAGAAATAAGTATTGTTTTCACGGAAAATACCGTTTCTAGTCTTAAATTTTTTGTACTGAGAATATCAGGGGTATAAATTAGAATATTTATCAGTGGTCCAAATGACCCGTGAATCTATAACTTCCTTTGTTCGTACACATGATTTAAAGGAAAAATGGAAAACGACTGCTCACGATTTTGAAAAGTTTTGAAATTGTAAATGAGTATTTGAAGGTTCTCTCAGATAGGTGAAATATTGCGAAGAGCGAGAATTTGTTCTCTGCTCTTCTGACTACAAGCATGAATGTTACTCAGCTATGGTCGAACTTGAAATGGTTTAAATTCATTTGTTTGAATTTCATGTAAAAAACGCTATTACTTTTTTGCCGACCCAATATTGTCAGTGTTTGTTATTTCATTTTCTTTATTTAATATTATCGTCTGCAGCGTGCAATCCATATAAATAAAAATGAAATTCTGTTTGTTTGTTTGGTTGTTTGTGGATTTGAGTTGTATACAAATCCACAAAAATGGACCTATCAGCCTGAAATTTTGCACAGATGTGTAAAATAATATAGAATAAATGATAGTCTACTTTAAAACTTTGAAAGTCCACCCGTTCCCGGAATTTAAGGGATTTTTTATGCTCTCCACGCAAAAAGCTTTCCATAATTGTAACCCCTGTAGTGAAAAAAGTGTGAAAGAAGCATCGTGGTTGCCATGTGTGGCGATTTTGCCGAATAAAATGTTTTAAATTCTCAAAGTAAAAATAAAAGGATAATAATGATTTTTTTTTTTTTTTTTAGTTTATATTCGTAAGGTTATTTTTTTTAAATATAATATCGTGTGCATGGGAAAACAGAGCAGGAATGAAATGTTTTATACACAAAACAATAAGAATTGAAGATTTCTGAGGCTAATATGTTAAAATTTTTTAGTTTGGCGAAAAATAAAATGGCTCAAAATGCCGAGAAAATGAGTTCTAGCGGTTTGCACAGTTTCTGGCTTGGCACAATTTACTGAGAGCTTAAGGAAATGGATTTTTGAAAACAGGTGCAAAGGTTTTATTAGAATACAGTGTTAAATTTTAATGATCCGTGCGGAAATAATGCAGTTATTAAGGGATTTCAAGCGATCTATCTTCAGCATTCTCGCCAATTGAGTGCATTGATTTAAGTTGGGGGGATTCCGCCAAATTTCATATAATTGAAATCTTCGCATATAGTACATCGGAATAACGATGAATGAAACACGTTATATAGTTGATAATTTTAAAAAATTCGGCTGTATTAAGGTATTCCACTTTTCAAATAAATGCGCGCTTTACTCTTTGGCGTTCGAACCATTTCCCATATTGATTGCTGCTAAGTCAATGCTTCGAATGATTCCCTGAAAAAACTCTTGCAAAATGGCGAATGTTGGCACTTTGGCGAGGCTTAGATTTGAAACTGGATTTTATTTGAGACTGGTAGCTATATTAATAAAACTATGTGTGTAAACTGTTAGTTTGTTTGCCTGTGTCTCGCGTAGCTCGCAAACGGGTGATCGTAGACCTACCAAATTTTGAACGGAAATTCTCCATGACAGGCCCCGACACATCTCGAAGCGATTTTTTCAAAATTCGAACTATTTTAGGAAATATCGATAAAAACGTATCGCAAAAGGCTAATTTTTGCTTTCCGCCATTTCGTAATTGTAACCCCACAGTGCATTAAGCGACGATTAAGCTTATCCAGGTTGCCACATTCGGCAGTTCATTAAATGATTCAGACTCTTGAAGTAAAAATTAAAGAATAACGATTTTTTTAAATTTTGTCTAGATTATTTGTAAGGTTGTTTTCAAATTAAAATATCGTGTGCATGTGAAATCAGAGCGGGAATGAAATGATTTATACTCAAAGGAAAAATAGAATTTGGAAATTTTCCGAAAATAAATATGCAATATTTTAATTGGTCGAAAAATAAAAGGGGTTGATGTGCGATTTTGAGGAGGATTCTAACGCTTGGCGCTATTTATCGTAATTTAATCGCCTGCTATTTGGGTTATGAATACACCTGCGTATAAGTTTTTGAAATTTTCATTCAGTTGGAATTGTGCATTTTTCCGAGCAGCTTTTCTGCATCTATTTCTAATGTATTACATCCAGAAAAAAGGATGTTAGAAATATCAATTTTAATTTTGCTTAATCACACTCATGAATAATGATACACTTTCCAACTTAATGAAAGAAGGAACGAAAATAGGGAAGACCCATGGATTATAACTCTTTTTATGTATAGCACTTTAGTGTGTATTTAAAATCTCAAAGTGAGTCAGATTTTCTATGATTCTAGCGCTTGGCGCAATTTAATGAGAGGGTATTTTTAAAAACAAGCGTAGGTTATCTTATAAATAAAAATGAAATTCTGTTTGTCAATTTGTTGATTTGGGTAGTATACAATTCCACAAAAATGGACCTGTCAGCCTGAAATTTTACACAGATATGTAAAATAATATAGCATAAATGATAGTCCACTTTAAAATTTTGAAAGTCCATCCGTTCCCGGAATTTAAGAGATTTTTTATGTTCTCCACGCAGAAAGCTTTACGTAATTGTAACCCCTGTAGTGAAAAAAGTGTGTGAAATAAGCATCTTGGTTGCCATGTGTGGCGATTTTGCCGAATAAAATGTTTTAAATTCTTAAAGTAAAAATAAAAGAATAATAATGATTTTTTTAGTTTATATTTGTAAGGTTATTTTTTTTAATTATAATATCGTGTGCGCATAAGAAATGAGAGCAGGAATGAAATGTTTTATACGCAAAACAATGAGGATCGAAGATATCCGAGACTAATATGTAATTTATTTTAGTGTGGCGAAAAATAAAATGGCTGATAGGCCGATTTTTAGAAAGTGAGTTCTAGCGGTTTGCACAGTTTTAGGCTTTTTGGCGCAATTTACTGAGATCTTAAGGGAATAGCATTTTTGAAAACAAGTGTATAGGTTTTCTTAGAATACAGCATTAAATTTTAACTATCCGTGCAGAAATAATGCAGTTATTAGGGCATTTCAAGCGATGTAGCTTCAGAATTCTCGCCAATTGAGTACATTGATTTAACTAGAGGGAAATCCGCCAAATTTCAGAAAATTGAAATCTTCGCATTTAGTACATCGAGGTAACGGTGAATAAAACATGTTATAGTTGATAATTTAAAAAATGCGGCTGTATTAAGGGATTCCACTTTTCAAATAAATGCCTGGCGGTCGAACCATTTCCCATTTTGATTGCTGCTAAGTCAATGCTTCGAATGATTCCCTGAAAAAACTCTTTCAAAATGGCGTATGCTGGCACTTTGGCGAGGCTTAGATTTGAAATTGGATTTTACTTGAGACTGGTATATACGTATAATAAGGCTGGTTATAGATAAAAATGAATGTTGGTATGAGTGTAGGAGGTTGAAAAACCCCAGCACCGTTTCACCGTTCACCATGAAATTTGGTTCACGAAGTCTTTTATCATGGAGAAGGTTTTTATGCTATCCGTTTTCCTCTAACTTTCCACTAGGTGGCGCAGCAGAACGTCGAATTCTATTCCGTTTAGCCGTTTGCTATGCGAATATCGTCCAACCAATTTCGATGAAATTTGGTACACGCGGATATTAGAACACGGAGAATACTTTTCACTATCCATTTGCTGTAACTTACCGCTAAATAGCGCTGCAACGCATCAACTTCTATGCCGTTCGACTGATCGGCATAAAATTTTTTATACTTACACATTTGAGCACGAAGAATATATTCTAACTGTGTCACTTTTGATGTTTCTCACCACTAGATGGCACTACAATACATTATTATTTTAACTCGCCACTAGATGACGCTGCAGCAAGCCAAATTTTTGACCATTCAAACGGTGGCTATGAAAATCAGTATACATAGCTATTTGAACAATGAGAATATTTTGACGTTATCCATTTTGCTATAATTCGCCACATGACGGCGCTGTAGCAAATCATTACTTTAATTAACCACTAGATGACCCTGCAGTGTATCACTTCTTGACTGTGCGAATGATCGCTATGAAAATAGGTATACATAGATATTTGAACACGGGGAAGAGTTTGGCACGATCCATTTTCCTATAACTTGACACTAGATGTCGCGTCAACACATGAACTTCAGGACTATTCAGCCGATCGTCAAGAAAATTCGTATACATCGATATCTGAATGCGAAGAATATTTTCGCCGTTTCCGATTTGCTAAAACTCGCCACTAGATTGCGCTACGCCGCATCGCCTCCAGCACCGTAAAAACGATTGCCTTGAAATTCAGTATGCATGATTATTGAACACAATATAACGCGATATCCATTTTGCTATATCTCTTTATTACAATAAGTAGTAATCACAACAAATATTAATATCAAAAAGTCCATTCATTCCCGTGCGAAGAACGGGTACTTCAGCTAGTATTTTTATAAAACTTTTGGCGGTGCTTTAATTTAAAGCCAGATGAATATTTAGACAGGAAAATGTGATTTTGAAAGTTTGATTAAGTCCATGGACCTTATGTTTCAGATATTAAGAAAAGATCAAATTCATGCCTGGAATGTTAAGGATGTTAGTTTTTCAGAAATAAAACGTTGATAGAATACATACATCTACTGCATCTAATTCTATACATGGAAAATATTTTATTTGGTGGGATATAGTAGCAGACGCAACAATAGACACTTTATAGATTTACCAACAAACTGTAAAAACCTCTAATTTATTTGCTTCAAAATTTGATATTTTTTAATACCGCTATCTTTTGCTGTGTTTTTGCACAAAAGAAATCTAATTTACGTTTATTTTATGCAATTTTCAAAAAATTGCCACTTAATAAATTTATATATGGCCCCTTATCTCATGAAAATTCACATTTTATTTAATATAAATTAAACTACTGAACGTAAAAATTTGAAATTTTGCACAGTCATGTAATATTACTTTCTGCATCTATTTCCATCGAAATTTGGCTAGGTCCTGTTCATATATTTTTTAAATATTAATTTAATAATTCATAATTCATATTAATATTAATATTTTATCAAAAATTATAATAATACTAAATTATGTTTGAGTCATTTAGTTCTAATTGCACGAATAAAAATCAACTTCTTACTATCAATATTATATGAGATATGAATTAAAGAATCTAAAATATTTAACATTGTAATTGTGGCATGCATAATTTATTGATGCATGCCATTTTTGCAAGGCACTTTATGCATGTCACTTAACTGCTGCCTAATTTACTTTAATTATTCACAATCCTTAATCAACGAACACATGTCATCCTTGATGGAAAATATTTTGTAAACTATGCTTACGGAATGATTTATGTTTATTATTTGTTTCTTTTTAAAAGAGAAGAGAGTATAAGAAAAAATATGTCGATTGTGTTTTCAATATCTTTACCACTAGAGTATATTCTTACACGAACTAAAAACGACGGAAAAAAAAGAATTTCAAAGCGTATAAGAGTTTTTAAAATGATCATGGTTAATACTGAAAATGTCTCATGGAGTCACAATTTGAAAAGAAAAATAATCTGATTACATTCTTGTAAAAAGTATTTTATTGGTAATTAATTTAGTTTCTGAAAAGTAAAACTATTTTACCACTAGAATAACGAGCGATAAATTTATTCTTTTTGCATATATGTTCATCTGAGACGTCATCAGACAGCCTTGTCATACTCTTTTGATCGTCTACATACACCTCCCATAAATCCTACTTCTTTGCTGTAAGTAAAAAAAAAACATAGAAGAAAAAAAGAGCTTAATTTAATACGTTATACTACAATTCTATTTCATATAGGCCAGACTATACTTGATAACAATGAACCTGATAAGGAACAATTTTAAAAATTAATAATTACACAGACATACTAAAAATCATGGGATACCTCCTAATATTGATTGAACTTCCACTTACTTGACAGCCTAACGATGGCACAGTGGTTATGTCACTGAAAATAGTAAACGATCGAAGTGTGAAGGTCCCGGGTTCGGGTCCCATAGCGCAGCTGTCGATCTAACGGTCTGGAGTTTTGGTTTTCTTCAGATGTAACGTGAATACGTGTTAGAACCCCTTAGTAAGTCCTCCTAATAAGGCACCCCCCCATCCTTGGCAGATCGCCCTAGCGTAGCGTTGCCATAATAACACATACTTACTTGGCGAAATACAACAGTTTTGCGTGGTACTGACGGAACAAGTCAGTGTAAGTCTCCTAAATAACTATTCTGCCATGCCGCCTCTACAGCTGTCCATAATCGTGAAAGCCCCTTAGGTGCATAATTTTGTACACGAATTTGTCTTTCATCCATGTCCCATACATGTTCAGTGAGATTCATGTAAAAGTGATCTAGAACACTAAATAATTCCCTGGTATTCTCCAGAATTTTCGACAGTCACGAACAATTTTGGACTGATGGCATGACGCAGAAGCATTGCCATCCTGGAAAAATCTTTGCCCTTAGGATTAGATGAAGTCTATGAATTGCATTGCTGTAAATGGTCTCCAATTAACTAACCATAAAAATTTCTAGTCAATGTTGAGCTCAGTTTAACACTCAGAACCCTGTCTATACTATGTAGAAAACTGCCCACATTTGTTCCAGAAACATCACCAGTTTGCAGAGTGCCTTGGTGACATTTTGGGTCCATTTAGGGCACAATTGGTATGTTCTAGCAAAGGCACTACAGCCGATGACGTGTGGTTGAGACGTTTAGGGATGGGCGCAAGACAAGGAACGGGGCTGTCTCGTCTCGTCTTGCACTGTACTTGTCGGAGAGCCAGCGACAAAAAAAGTCAATGAATTGAGCAAGCCTAGTTTTTTATAGCTTATTACATTTGTTGTTCTGGTGCACTGTCAAAGCTGTCACGATATATTAGTTACCTTATTAGTACATCATATGGGCATTTGAAGTAATAAAAACTCAGATTTAATCGGTATATATAATGTGACACCGAAAATATATTTATGTTTATTTATTTATTTCAGAAACTGCGTAAATGTGATATGTTGGATCGGTGGGAGTTTCATGTGGTTTTGAAATTATGTAAAGCTTCGAATTTTTTTAGAAGTGATTCAGAACATCCAGGTTTAGACTGTTCATTCTCGTCATCAAACAGAGAAAATAGAGAAGGCTTCTTTTCAGCAAGCAGTACTGTTTCCAGAATGAGTCCTCGTATGCTACGCTTGGATGATCTACTGGAGCGATTGTGCAAGTACAGCGCGGACCCAGCGGAGCATTCAAACATCCAAGCTGAGAAGCACCACTGGTCCCAGAAGGAGAGTCCTTTTCGAAGGAGTGCCTTTTCGATAATGTGAGGAGAGCGAGCGGATTAAACCTGGGTTCAATAGTGGATTGAACTCCCTAAAGAGTTCACAAATTTTTACGTTTAAGTGTGGACGATTGGGAGGGGAGCGATTGTCCCATCGATTACAAGGATTGTAATTCGATATTTTTTTAATCAAGTACAGGATTACTATCATCTGTTTTTGTTTTTTCTTGAAGAAAAATATGCAATGTTTTCTTGACCTTTTAAGAGCAAAATAAAATCAAAATATAGACATGTACAAAGCAGGATAAATGTTACTTCTTTGTAGTCGGCTGTTTTTATTATTGTTCGATTATGAAAACGTAACTATTTGTTATAAAGAAATGTCCATAGTCTAAATGAATATTTTGTACTTAATTGTCTCAATCATGTATTTTTATTAGAAGTTCGTATCGCGTATAATTTTTATGTCTTGGAATGTACTTCTGACTCTGTTCATTGAACATGCTTAAAACTTACTGTTAACATGACAGTAAATTTTAAGCATGCGAAATTTTTAAAAGTAATCAATAGCAAAATTTCTATTTTTATAATGAATTTTTAAGTTATGTACAACAAATAAACAAAATATTTTTGATGATTTTTTTTCTTTAATATATTTAAGTAATATAAGACAGCATATGCTTTTTTAGGTCAAAATAACTTTTTCTACTCTATTTTTATACATGGTCGTAATTACCTCACTTTTCTAAAAACTATAGGATAATTACCCAGACAGCACATAAGCTTAAATCAAGCTTGACATTTCTTTGAATTTGACGTATTAATACAAGTTTGACAGTTCAATTCATTTTAAGCTTGCAGCAAGCTTGGAGAAGTCATTTGAACTGTCAAGCTTGAATACAACTTGATGACTGCTTGATTTGGAAAGCCACATCCACATAACAAATAATTTATCATCCCTCATAAATGTACTTGACCATAGAATTAAAAAAAAAAAGATTCTATATTTCCAAATATGGAAATTCTTCAAAATAAAATACAATTATACTACGAAATTGATTTCAAAATCAGTCGTTTGTCTCGATTTTGGCCAGTATTGCCCAACATGAGTGTCGCGATATTGAAAGTTTTAAAACATGTGCTACTTTTAAGTTTACATTATGATTATTTCCCTATTAGTAGAGTCTCTAAATCACACATAACATTATTTTAATTTTGATTCATCCCATGGAAAAATAAAAGAAACAGATCAATACATCGGCCACTGATCGATCTCGCCAGATAACGGCGTAATAACGATAACAGTCACTTTAAACTTTAGTGATTGGCGCGCAAGTCAGGTTGGCCGAGTGGTTAGGACACTGGCTTCCCAACCCTAACGTATTGAGTTCGATCCCATCCGCGGACGCTTGATGATGTCGCGACTCCGAAGAGTCGCGTCCTTTTCCCTGCACGAGGGGCGCCGATGGGGAAATATTTTTTGTTGTGATTTTTTCCAGACCCTGCTACTACGCAGTTTAAAATGCCATGTTTTAAGATGAAACCGTAGAGTTTAAAATGTTCCTTCGATTTGTTTTATGGATCTGTATATGTGTTGTAAATAGTATATTTGTCGTGTGGTTAATAAAATAAGAAAAGAAAAACCTGATTATTTTCAAAGCCGAGTTATTTTAGAATTCGAATGGATTTCCGGACGTGATGTTAGATTCTGATGCGACATTCTTAGATTGAGGTAGGTCCCTCATTTAATTTATCTAATTGATTTTATTTTAAATTTCGGATAGGCTGTTGAATTTTGAATTAATATAAAATGGATATTGAAAGATTAAAGGTTAAAAGAACAACTGTTCGATCATTGTTTACGAAACTCGCGAGTAAAATCGAAAGTGCAATCGAGTGTTAATTAACTCCAGAGTTCACGACAGAAAATAAAATTGATGAATTGCACGGATTCAAAAATCAACTTCTAGAAAAAATAAAGGAATTGGGTAGATTGGATGAGGAAATTGAGAATATTATTGAAATTAAAGAAATAGAAAAGGAACTGCTCGCTAATGAAAAATATAAAGAAACAGGTATTATTTTGAAAACGAAAATTGACAGATGCATTGTTTCATTAGAAAAACAATCTAATCCAATAAAGCAAAATGAACTTCTCCATAATGTCGAGTCGAATAATACTAGTAGAAATAGCATTAAAAACGATAACTCGCTTGTGAAACTTCCCCGGTTAAATATTTCTACGTTCAACGGCAATAGTACCGACTGGCTTGACTTCTGGAATTCCTATGAAGTAGCAATACACAATAATGACTCGCTTAGCAACATTGAAAAATTCGCGTATTTGAAAACTTATTTAAAGGGAACTGCTTTATCCGCTGTGTCAGGGTTTGCTATAACCGATGAGAATTATGACTCTTCTATTTCATTGTTAAAAGAACGGTTTGGGAGAACAGATTTAATTATTTCTTGCCATATGAATAAATTGCTATCAATAGATTCTGTTAAGAATGTCCATAATATTGTGGCTTTAAGAAAAATATATGACGATATCGAAATTCAAGTTAGGTCCCTAGATTCCTTAGGAGTGGCTGCTGGCACGTATAGCAGTCTCCTTTCGCCAATAATTTTACATAAATTTCCCGAAGAATTAAATTTATTGTATAATAGGCAACGTAAATCGAAAGAGTTATTTGATATAAAGGATTTAATAGAATTTTTGCGAAAGGAGATAGAGTGCCGGGAAGCATCACTTTTGTTAGGAAATCGGAGAAGCAGCGTAACTGAAAATGTAAGCCATAAATCAGCAATTAATTATAATTATTCAAAATCTGAATACCCATATTCCCCTAAACGAAATGTTCCTACTGCTTCGACACTTATCTCGACTGTTCATAACCGTAATTGCGTTTTTTGTTCAAGATCCCATAAGAGTGAGAATTGTAATTTAAATGTCAGTGATAGAAAGAAATCGTTGTTAAGCCAAGGGCGATGCTTCTGTTGCTTGGGCAGAAAGCATACAGCAAAATATTGTTTCAAAAAGAATAATCAGCAGTGCAAAATTTGATACCAACAACATTTACATAGCTCATTAATTTGTGGAAATGAGAAACCCAAACAAAATTTTTCTCCCCAGCAGAATCCCCCTGAAACCGAAACTCTCTTCGAGAGTTCCCTATCCCTATTTTGCGAAGAAAATAAAATTAAAGAAAATAACTACCAGTCAGTTTATCTTCAAACATTCACTGCAGTCGCTCAGTCTGGGCAGAAAAGGCTGCAAGTTCACTATTTATTAGATGGGGGAGCGACGCGTAGTTTTTTAACGCGTGAGGTTGTCCAATCATTGAACCTTCCCGTGCTTCAAACGGAAACGCTTCTAATTTATACTTTTGGTAATAAAACATCAAAAAAAGAGACTTATGATGAGGTAGAAATTGAGCTGGAAAGCATTCTCGAAGCCCAGAATAGGATAAAAATAAAAACGATCGTAATTGATTATATTACGAAAGGGCAAATTGAAGTGCCATCGACATGGGTTAGAGAGTTAGCATTTCAGAAACAAATAAAGTTAGCTGATCTCGGAAATTTTTCACAAATACACTTGCTGATCGGATCGGATTACCTTTGGGATATATTACTAGAAAAAAATGTTAGAATAGGTAAACGATTAGTGGCTACAGATAGCATATTTGGATTTGTTATACAAGGTAAAGAGGGTGAATCTGAGAGTTGGAAAGTGCATGTTTCTCATTTAAGTGTTTCTAATGACGATGTAAATGATAGGGTAAAATGTTTATGGGATTTGGAAGCAATTGGAATATCAGAACCGAAAGTATCATAATCAGACACGGAAATATTAGAAATGTTTGAACAAAACCTTAAATATAAAAATGGCAGGTACGATACTCGATTATTATGGAGACAGGATCATGAAGAATTAAATAATAACTATGATGTAGCGAAAGGACGCTTGTTTAGCTTGAATAATACATTTAGGCGAAGTGGGAGATTATATATAAGGTATAAAGATATTCTAAAGGAGCAATTAAATGAAGATGTTATCGAAGAGGTTTCTTCAAATTTTGGCAATAATAGCGTAGGGTATTTTATGCCACACCATGGCGTA
This sequence comes from Cheiracanthium punctorium, assembly GCA_038373885.1. Lineage (NCBI taxonomy): Eukaryota > Metazoa > Arthropoda > Arachnida > Araneae > Cheiracanthiidae > Cheiracanthium > Cheiracanthium punctorium. Next base: position 104,855 of record JAWZYV010011796.1, on the reverse strand, counting down.
GTAAGAGAATTAAAGGAAACGACTAAAGTCAGGATTTGCTACGATGCCTCCGCTAAGGCCAAAAATGAGCTTTCTCTTAATGAATGTTTAGACAGTGGTCCGAATCTCAACCCGGATTTACTTAAAATTATTTTGAGGTTTCGATATCGCCCCATAACATTTTGTGCTGATATTCAGAGAGCATTTTTGGAGATTAGTATAGCAGAAGAAGATCGTAAATTTTTGCAATTTTTATGGGGAAAAGAGTGTGGGACAAACCTCGATTTGAGTGATTGTCGCATCAGGGTCTTGAGAATGAAACGCGTTCCCTTCGGGGTTAAGTGCAGCCCATTCCTGTTAGCGGCAACTATAAAACATCACATACAGAAGTATTTCAAGGAGCATAAAGATGCTTGTGAAATTCTACGAAATCTTTACGTTGACGATTTAATCGACGGTGCAGAAACTGTGAAAGAGGCAGCACTAATTTCTTGGGACGCCACTGAAATAATGAAAGAAGCTAGTATGAACTTGAGACAGTGGGTTACGAATTCGCCAGAACTACGCGAAATTTGGAACTCTCAAAATCTTGAATGCCGTAAAACGCCAAATGAAGATGTTCCTCTAAAGGTTCTTGGTCTGGTATGGGACAATGATCACGACATCCTAAAGGTCGCATTGAACATTCCTGAAATAACCATAAAAACTATTCTTACCAAAAGATTGGTTCTAAGTGTTAGTGGTATGATATTCGACCCACTGTGTCTTTTGACTCCCTTCACGATCGGAATCAGAATAATGATGCAGGAACTGTGGGAGAGGGGAATTCCATGGGACGAACCTCTTCCTCCAGACTTAAGTGAAAGATTTAGGAATTGGATCTCAGAAGTTACATACATCCAGAGTATGGTGATTCCAAGGAAATATTTTGAGGGAAGGATCACAGAGTTGGAACTCCACGTGTTTTCAGATTCGAGTCTTAAGGTATACGGCTGTGTGGCTTATTTCAGAATGAAAAGTGCAGGTACAGTCAAAACTAGTTTTGTGATAGCTAAATCACGTTTGGCACCTCTGAAAGAAATTAGCTTGCCAAGATTAGAGCTGCTTGGAACATTAATCGGGGCAAGACTGTGTTCGTACTTGACAAAAACTTTTCCGATGATAAAGGAAAACAACACCTTCTTGTGGACAGACTCAAGCATTTGTCTGCATTGGATTCGAGGGTTTGCGAAAGACTGGAAACCCTTTGTGAAAAATAGGGTGTGCGAAATTAAAGAGAAGACGAATCCAATGAACTGGCACCATTGTAACGGGAAAACGAACCCAGCAGACAAGCTGACTAGAGGGATAAGTATCAATGCACTAATCAATGATAAAGATTGGCTCACGGGGCCATCGTGGTTATTCAACGATGATGTTCCAGTAAACAATATGATGGAAGAAATTGACTTGGAAGAAGTTCAAAAGGAAAAAAGAAAATTACCAGTTCTTCTGCAGCTGTGCCAGGAGTCTAAGGAACATCTTATTGATTTAAACAAATTTAACAATCTAAACAAAATCTTGAGAATCACAGCGTACATTCATCGATTCATTAACAATTGCAAATCAAATAAATTTAATTTACAAAAGAGATCAGGTACCCCAAGTACCGAAGAATTGGAAGAAGCTGAAAAATATTGGGTGCGTATGACACAACGAATAGAATTCCCAAGGGAATATGATCAGTTAAAAGAACAGACACCCATTAGTCCAGAATCAAAACTTTTCAGCTTAAACCCAAGTCTAAATACTGATAAACTTATTTGCCTTGGAGGCAGATTGCAGAACTCTGACTTTAAGTTTTACGAAAAACATCCTATGATTCTACCTTTTAAATCAAGATTCACCGACCTCGTAATTATGAATGAACACGAAAATGTGTTCCATTCTGGTGTTTTTGACACTCTTACGCAAGTAAGAGAAAAATACTGGATCATCCGCGGCAGACAAGCCGTAAAGACTTGCCTCCACAAATGCTTCGTGTGCAGACGATACAAGGCCAAAAGGGGCAGTCAAGTTACTGCACCGCTTCCAGTCGACAGAATTAATGAATCAAATCCATTTGAGATCACCGGAGTGGATTTTGCAGGACCTCTGTATACAAAGGACAAGGACAAAGTGTACATTGCTCTGTTTACCTGCGCGGTTACGCGCGCACTCCATCTAGAAGCTGTATCCAGCCTGAGCACTGAGGACTTCCTTTTAGCGTTTAGACGTTTTATATCGAGAAGAGGTATATGCAGAATTGTTCAATCCGATAACGCAAAAACTTTTAAAAGAACTGAACTCGAACTGAAAACTTTATACGGTAATCTTCAAAAAGAATCAGTTCAACAATTCTTTGGTAAAAAGGGTATTAAATGGAAATATATTGTTGAACGAGCAGCCTGGTGAGGGGGTTACTGGGAGAGAATGGTGAAAATGACAAAGGCCATTTTGAGGAAAATTTTGGGGAGGGCTCACTTAAATTTTGAGGAATTATTAACCATTTTGGCAGAAACAGAGTCAATTTTGAATTCTAGGCCTATAACGTACGTGTACAACGTACCTGAGGAACCATTCCCTCTCTCTCCATCCAATTTTTTGACGGGTAGGAGGTCTACCGCCTTACCTCATTGGGCTAGCTCTATCAATCCACAGAACATTGACAAAAACAATCTTGTGAGAAGATTCTTGTACCGAGAAAAACTGTTAAATGCCTTTTGGAAACGATGGAAGGGAGAATATCTTCTCCAACTTAAAAGTTGTAATTTCATAAATCCTATGATTCCAAATGTTGAATTTAATATAAATGACGTAGTACTTGTAGGTGAGGATAAAGCACCACGCCAGATGTGGAAAATTGGTAATGTCATTAACGTTCATAGAGGACGAGATCAAAAGGTAAGAAGTGTCACTCTGCAGACTGCTTCAGGTCAGATCAAACGACCAATTCAACTTCTCTACCACCTTGAACTCAGGTATTAACTTTTTTTATAAAAAAAAACATAAAAAAGAAGAGATTAGAATTTTTTGTATTAGAAAAGTATGTTTAAAGGTTTGTGTGTCAAATTATTTCTTGCTATATTTCATTGTAATCATTTGGACATTAAATTTTTATATTGTGTTGTTGTATTGGTATTTTATATTTTCTAAATTGTATTCAAGTGAAAATGTGGATGAATATCTTCATCGGGGCGGGAGGATGTCGCGACTCCGAAGAGTCGCGTGCATTTCCCTGCACGAGGGGCGCCGATGGGGAAATATTTTTTGTTGTGATTTTTTCCAGACCCTGCTACTACGCAGTTTAAAATGCCATGTTCTAAGATGAAACCGTAGAGTTTAAAATGTTCCTTCGATTTGTTTTATGGATCTGTATATGTGTTGTAAATAGTATATTTGTCGTGTGGTTAATAAAATAAGAAAAGAAAAACCTGATTATTTTCAAAGCCGAGTTATTTTAGAATTCGAATGGATTTCTTCAGATGGAAACAGATTAATATAACTTGAAATTTCAGCGTAGAGGGGAAAATGCATGGAAAAATAAAATATGTGGGGCGAGTTCACCGACGGCCTCCCCGTGCATTTAGGATTTTTTTTTTTCTTAGGAAAATTTTTTAAGTTTGAAATTAAACTTGCTATGTCAAGCTTAATGCAACCTGGGCAAGTGTAAACTAGAACACTTAATTCAAGCTTGCATTAAGCTTTTTCGCTTGAAATTTTCAAGCTTAATTCAAGTTTATTGACTTGATAAAACAAGCTTGCTGCAAGTTTGATGCAAGTTTGCTGTGCTGTCTGGGTATGACAATGGATTTAAAAATATTTAACTACTTTAGAAAAAATAAGAACATGACAGAAGCGCTTAAATACTTTATCATCATACCTTTGAATAAGAATTAACTTGGCTAAAAAATTTTCCTTTTGCGCCAAATAGCTCTCAACGACGAGCCGTCAAATCCATTTATTTAAAAATTTGAACTGTTGTTGTTTTTTCAATTGTTGCTACCTTAAAAATACTTAATATAAATGATAAAATATACCTATCATTGTCAAGGCAATGCACACGAGGAGGGCTATCTGCTAAAGGGAGAAATGCCTTGGGCAGACAACGAGACAAGAGATCGTGGGAGGTTCACAATGGGGGAACAGGGGTTTCCGAAGCTGTATTGCCCAGCAGTCTTTAAAAATTACGTGCTTTATCCATCTCAAAAGGAGAGGAAAAGTTGCTTTGCGATGTGATCCAAGCCTTTTGTCGCTTTCTTTCTTTCATTTTTTCAGCTGATAGAGCTTTTTTAACGAAAATTATACAATATTTGTCGGTCCCCCAAGTCAAAATATTGGGGAGACGTAAAAAAAAACACTCAAAATACTGGTGGTAAATGATAAAATAAATAAAAATTTTGTGGAAAAAAATACACATAAAAAGTTACTTATATAAAGCTACGTCCTATAAGTAACTTTCTATGTGTTGTTTTTTTTTTTTCACAAAGTTTTATTTATTTTATTTGGGAGACGTGTCCTCTGTTTCCCACAGGTTGTGACGTTCATGGTTACACAACGGCCTCTTTTAAAATAAAAATGGGGTGTGGGGGATGGCATAACTCCTCGAATGAAGTACTGCTATTCTGATTGAAAAGTAATTTCTATCGTAAATTTATGCGAGACGAGAAGTTCTCGCGAGAAACCTCGCACGAGAGAAGGCTCTGTCTCACCTTGCAACAAAAATATTTTTCTAAAACTGAACCCACCTCTGTGATATGGCTTACCTTAAACGCCAAACCTCTAAAGTGCATAAAGCTTAGATATATTATTTATATTATTATTATAGAGCATAGGTACCCAACGTGGGCGATAACGCCCCTTTTGCGGGCGTTTGAGGCTTTCAGGGGGGCGGTAAACAACCCAGAGAAAATTAGGTGGCGTTGATATGGCATTTTAAATGAAGAAGAAATTCAGTACAGTTTCAATTCCAACAATATTCTATCCATTAGTAATTTTTTTAAATTTAATTCTTGTTTTCACCATACATTATGTACGCTCTTATTTCTAGTACTCTCTGGAGTGAGAGGGGGGCGGTATTGAAATATTCACTAGAAAAGGGGGCACCAGTTCAAAAATGGTTGGGAACCTATGTTTTAGAGGTATTATACATATTATTTTAAACGCACAAGAAAGTCATGGTGTGCTTACTCCAGATTTTTCTAAATATGTAATACTTAAGCAATAACAGAAAATCTCTTACTTGATTGCACTGAAGTCCTTCTGCACAAGGGCAGAACAATCGATAAACTCCCTGCTGTCCTCTCTCGAAAGAACATGTCTCATCTACGGAAACAAGAAAAATACGATCATGATCATGAAGGAAGACATTTCAAACGTAGTTGCGCAAGCGCCGGTCTTTGAATGCTCCGCTGGGGCCGTAGTTTTGCATTGCCTGTGTGCGAGGTAATAATACTTTTTAAACTCTTTTACTTGGCACTCACTGCATGCCTATAGGTCTTATGTCAGGATTAAATATAACTTAATTTTTTGCTAACTTCCCGATCTCGACTCAACACTTCCAGGTCAGAGTTGTTTTGAGTTTTTAGTACTATTCATGATTTTTTTTTAAAATCTTAGAATATGTATATTTTAATATTTTTTAACTTCAAACTATTTCATATAGAGGAGAGATGGGTATTATGGAATACCATTTACATTTCTAACTATAACTTTGCAGGTTCTTGAATACATTTGCCAAAATATTCATAAAGTAAAAATATTATTATTAATTGAAATGAAATGTCACTTGTAAAGAGAAACACTATTTATTTTGTTGTCATAGTAAAAGTTATTTTAAAAAGTTGCGAATGGAGGTTTATACGAAATAGTCGGATAATATGGAACAGGTTCTTTCAACCGTTGAAAACAAATTATACTTCATAAAACATAGGTAGTTTCAGGGGCGTAGCCAGGGGGGGGGATATCGGGATATGTCCCCCCCGAAATGCTTGGATTAGTGATGAAATTCCATCTATTTATACATATATAAGTTCATATCTCCCCCCGAAAAATTTTCCAGGTGTATATCCCCCCCCCCGAAAAATTTTCCAGGTGCATATCCCCCCCCCCGAAAAAATTTCCTGGCTACGCGCCTGGGTAGTCTTAACCATAAAACACTAAAGTTATGTTAATTTTTTCTGCTTCGAGTCTTTAGAAAAGTCGCAGGCATAATCTTCTTTCTCTGCTCGGGTACGGTCAAGATGAGCCAACACAGAACAGCTGAACACTGAATCCAAATTTCTGTTCGTTGAGCTTCGTAGAGTTTTCCGTGTCAGAAGATACATACATCGTATTTGTTTTCCGGATCTTTAGTTGATGGCATGAAATCCCTTACAACAGGGGTTCCCAAACTTTTTTCCCCGCGGCACCCTTGTCAGGCTAAAAGCATTTCGCGGCACCCTTATCAGGCTAAAAACATTTCGCGGCACTTGTTTATAGGGCTAATTATCAAGAAAGTACTCTCTGGGAAAGGGATATAGAATTTCGACAATACCCCCATTTCAGGGATTTCTTATAAAAGAGAGGCTACAGGACAGTCTTTAACTTGACTGAAATATTTTTGTTTGAGCCCACTTAGTGATCGGCTTGGCTCACTTTCTTGGGGATACCGGTTCAGGGGAAATTATTTGATTATACTCCACCAAAACACTTTTCTTGATTATCTCCACGGCACCCTTGACATACGCTCGTGGCACCCTAGGGTGCCGCGGCACCCAGTTTGGGAACCTCTGCCTTACAACATTACCTAGTATTCCATAATACCCGACGAGCCATTCAGGAAATTAAACCATTAAACTGATGAGTAAAACATTCTCAACTAAAAAATAACCTCAGAATAACAACCTACAATTCTTTTAGTGTATATTATGCGTATCCTCAATGTTCAAGTCACGTTTATACTGGAATGTTAAAATGTTTGAAAAGGTATCTACAAAATCTCTCGAAAATCACAAAACACACTTTGCTCTGTAGCGAGAGGTACGACTACAACAAGCGAGTTACATTATAACAAGCATTGTAACATGGGAATCTTGGGGGGAGAAGTTCATGGTAATTCCGTGTGACAACAGCAACTAATAGAGCCGAAAACTCGCGTTTTTTATTTTTAAATTTATTTCCAGACTATTCTATAATATCCTTCTCTCCTATCTATAAAAAAGGAAACATTTAAATGTGTTAGTTTCTCGTATGTAAGTTAATGCTAACAAGCTTTAGCAAAAAGAAAAAAAAAATACAGGGTGTCCGAAAAGTCCTTGACTCATTAAAAAAATCATAGAAAATCAAGAAATTCTCGTCTGAATATGCGGTTTGCACAGTAATACTTCATAGGTTCACGAATTGTTTTGACATCGTAAAAAAAAATATTTTCAAATTCTGTTCATGGGTCCCGCTGTACGTCACAGTAAGCTTTCCGAATGTCTTGTACGGTCTTATCCGATCTTCGTGGCCAACCACTTCTTTCCCTGTCTAAAACGCTTCCAGTCTCTTAAAACCTTTTCATGGGTACCGCTGTACGTCACAGTAAGCTTTCCGAATATCTTGTACGGTCTAATCCGATCTTCGTGGCCAACCACTTCCTTCCCTGTCTAAAACGCTTCCAGTCTCTTAAAAACTTTTCATGTTAAGCCAAAATGCTATTTCGACTCGGAAAGTTTTCTTTTAAGCATGTTACGAAATTTTCTCTGAAATAAATGTTAATAGTTAGGTATTTTGATTCGAAATTACCAACTGCGCAATGCGCTTTCTCAATTTCAGTCGCTTTAGCTAGAATGAATATTCCCGCACCCCGTCAATGCTGTTTGAAACTCACGAAAAATCCCATTGGCTCTCCAGGGCCGGCCCGAGGGGCGTGCGGGGCTCCTTTTCTATCATGTCTCATGTAAGTTACTACTAGTACTACTAGTACATATTTGCTTTATTTATCGTGTTTTTTCGGGATATATCACTGCTATCTACCAAGCTCGTTCTAACGTGATAGCAAAAAAATGGCCCAGGAGTGGGGCCCCTTTAATCGCGAGGCGTTAGGCCATCCTCTACATTCGCACCTCCCCTCCCCCTTGGGCCTGGACCTGGGCTCTCATTGCTGAAAACTGGAGATGCAACACCGTCTATTAACACCTTTTTGAAGTAATTTGTTTTAAGATGGAGAAATAAATTCTTGATTCTTTAAAGCATTATTGCACGAGCCGCACATTCATACAACAATTTGTTGATTTTCTGTGAATTTTTAAATTGTGTCAAGGACTTTTTGGACACCCTGTATTCAAGATTGTTCGATCGTAAAGTACGGATTCAGATAGAAATATATAAATCATTTCAGACTAATATTTTGCTGAGACAAGAGATAAATCTATAAACAAAATAAATTTAATATTTATTTTTTCATTTTCTTTTTGTATTTGTTGATTTAACAGTCCATTCCGTGTGAAGAACGGGTACTTCAGCAAGAAGTTTTATCTTTTTTCAAATTTTTTTTAGTTGTATAGAATTTCTTACAAGATCAAAATTTTCTGGTACTCATACTTCTAGTTTTAGAATTTCTTTGATGATGCTTGATTCAGACTGTCTGGCTTCTTCATATGGTGCTATTTTCTGTATAAAATTGCTTAGATTTTAATTTGTAGATTAAATAGCAAAATACTCAAGTTAATTTGTAGCTTAAAATTAAATAATGATTTTTCTACGCTAAAAGTTTCATTGATGTCGGCCAGTGACAAAAGATTCTCGATCAGTGACACACGGAAAAAAAATCGTGGACGCAAAGCAGCAAGGTCCAGCCTCATCACTCACTGCATCACTATATGAGGATCAGTTAACCAAGTTGCAAGGCAAAAGTTTTCTCCCAGAAAAAAAAAAAAAAAAAAAATCGTACGACTGCACGTCAGAAGTGAAAACTTCTTAAGCTTACCAAAATTTATATTCATTAAGTTAAAAAGCTTTTCACACATTATTGTATTTTTATTAACAAAAAATAAACATTTATGAACGTTTATTCACATTTTTATACATCTGAAATCCTTTGTATGTTTCTTTAAAATCCTTAATATAATCTTTAAAATGTTTCTTTAAGGTTGTAAGGGTATCGCACATTTATTTATGATATTCTCACAATTTCACATGCTTTTGTACGTTTGTACGCATTTTAACTCAATTTTCATTGGGTTAGCAGTGGAAATTTTTGATTTTTGCTTTCCGAACATGTACCATGTAAGGAAAGTATTGTAATCATGAAAAAAATCTACTTCGAGATTTTGGTGTATTTACACGTTTTTAGGTCTACTGAATTAATTAATTTACGCTATTTTTACGAGATGTATGTGTGTGTGTGTGAGTGAACACGATAGCTCCTAAACGGGGCATTTGATTCGTGCATATGTTATAAACCACTGTCTCAAGACCGGTATTGATTTTGGTGTGTATAGGATTTATAGTTTTTCTACAGGGCTACGACAAAGATTTCTTTTACATTATGGCCTATGGGGAGAAATTCTTGAAAGTGCACTAGCGTTTATTTAAATGCCTGGTAATGATCTTAATCGTAAGTGTTTGGAAAGTCGAGTGGAGTCACTCCAGATATTTCAATTTAATTACATTTCAAATTTCGTGCTCGATTTGTGTGCATATTTAAAATTTAAAAAAAGAGAGGGGTATAGAGAGAGCTTGTGGAATGCGCGCACAAGCCGCAACGCGTCACAGCTGGTATATGCGTACGGTACACATCAGCGATTCACATTTTTCTCCGCTGGTTGGATTTTGTTCGATTTAATCAATAATTATGTACGTGAATTTATCAAGTATCAATAATTATGTACTTACGTTGTAATGAACAGTAATCCTGTTTATTTTTTAGTAAATGATGGATTTATAATTCAAATTCAAATGCACTGTAGTATAACACTTAAATGCAAATAATGTACAGACACGGGCGTAGCCAGAAATTTTTCATGTGGGGGGGGGGGGTTACGACTACTACAACTCATATATATGTATACGTGTGTGTGATAATGTAGTGAAGAATATACATTTTGTATGGCAAAAAATTTCTCAAGGGGGGGGGGCGGTTATGATCCCCCTAACCCCACCTTTGGCTACGCCCCTGTGTACAGTATATAATTATTAACACTCTCCACATTATCAAATTAACTTTATTGCACAGTAATTATAAAGCTATCCAAATTAACGGATTTTTAATTAAATAACCGAAAATTATGGCGCCTACTCATCTAGAAAAAGATCAGCACTTTTTCTGCAAAAGCATGTAGATTGTACACAATTTGTGCATAAAAAATGGATATTTTTGAATATTTTGAAAGCATACACTTGTTGTGCATATTATATGCAGTTTTTATGCACACTAAAACAAAAATTTACGCATTTTGAAACGATTTTCAGAAAAATCTCAAAATCTAATCAAGAAAATTTTTTAATCCGACGCCTATAAATTAAGTTGAGTGATCACCTATCATGTCACTAATATTTTTTCATTCGCTTCAGCCAATTTTATGTGATGTGCGAATAAAAGAAGCGTCACTGACAGAACGGCAGACGGACAAACATTTTTTTTTTTTTTACCTGTCGTACCGGGGTCCCAAATGCTTAAAACGGATAGCAATCACAAAATTTTTTAATACCAGGTAGTGTACTGGCAAAATCTAATTTTATTTATCTAGATACGTAAAAGTTCCCATTCCGATAAGAGGTGGCAGCACTAACATTCAGAGAAAGAAGGAAGAAACCTCAGCAGGCAGGAGACAACGTAGCTATAACGTTAGAATCCACTTTTCCTCCTAGGTATCTGAGCGTGATGGTCACACGAATTCAGTGCTTTTTCCCATCCCAAAAGTGCCCAGCGCGCCTAAAGAAGTTTTCACTTAAAAAAAAAAGAGTGTTTCAGTTTTTGTGAAGTAAGAGGCGAGCCAGAGGGCAGGGATTCTGAAGACCAAAGGGATTAAAAAAACAAAAATTCGACCTACGAAATGATACGATTCATCATCGAACTCATCAGACTACGTGACCCTCCCTTTGTGGACAGTGATGATATCAACGATGTGGATAAAATAGATCGAGCGATGCAACTTGGATATTTTGTGATGGGAAGTTCTCTGAAGACACTTGCGGATAAGTGTGGGTTGATTGTGTTATGCACCAAACGTGGGCACTCTTAGATTGTGCCAGGGCTGAAAAAGCCAGTTATGCTTGAGATTTCTGTAAATAAATAAATAAATATATATATATATGTAAGGAATGGCCTTATGCCATCCCTTGTTGAAATGATCGACACAACTCCATTGGGGTTCTAGGTTGAATATTTTATTTCAAAGTTCGGACAGAGGGCAGGAGTCAGGCCGGCGACCTTATTCGTTCCGTGGCTATCTTCTTACATCGCAGTCTAAAAGCTCGAAGCTAAGGCTAAGCTAAGCTTCACGTTCCAAACTCCTAAAAAGCTAAGCTTCACGTTCCAAACTCCTAAGAAACTCAGCTCCCGAAATTTCCGTGCTCTTGCTTAAATACTCCTTAGTCACTACACCTGCTGGCAGGGCGCAGCACGATCGCGAAGGCGTTACTCTCAAACGTAATTAGTTAACTAGATTGTCAATCAAGACATGAGAAACACCTGCTTACCCAAGAGTTCTAAAAGCGCGTAGTAACGAAAACCGCAGAAAACTGAAAAGTGCTGAATCAACAATTTTCTCCTTATGGAACTTCAAAAATCATCTCTGAGCGTAATATTTGTATGGCCGAGAAACAAACTTTACAGTAAGAGTAACCGAGATTAAAGAAGGCTTTTTCAAATAACATTAAATTAAATTAGGTTAAATTAGAAAAGTTTATTTTATTATTACACACACACGCACACACACACACACACACACACACACACACACACACACATATATATATATATATATATATATATATATATATATACATATATATATATATATATATATATATATATATATATATATATATATATATATATATATTGTAACAGATAAGTTCTGTATTTTTTTTTTAAATTTTATTCTGTTTTAAAACATTTATATTATATTTTGAGACTTTTTTTTTTTTTTTTTTTTTTTTGGAGAGGGCCTTTATTTGCAACCTAATTTTTCAAGTACCATTTAGAGAGATTTTTGTAAATCTTCGTTTTAGAATTGAAAAAATTGATAGTAATCGTTGTTTTGCATCCTCTTATTAGTAAACTCGTTTTATTTGTTTATTAAGGTGAAAAATCTACAATTTTTCAAACTGAAAGTAAATTTAAGTCAAAAACAAAAGAGAATGCCCATGTTTACACCTTTATCTTTAATCAAGTTAGACGAAGTTTAATTATAACTACGAGTTTGTGTGTGTGTGATCTCTTGCTAAAATATAAACTTCAGACGAAATCAAATACTTTAATTACTTTTTGATGCCAAATCTTTGCAAACAAATGGTCTGCCACCAGATCCATTTCTTTGACGCAAGCAGCACTGTCCACTTTCACAGGCTGGTCGACAAGGGCTCTGCTGCTGAGCCTATAAGGGAAACGATGTTAAATGCAAATAAAACAGTATAAATCACGCTTAATTCAGCAATTGTAAAATACTTTCCAACACATCCTTATTCGCGCGTTCACTATTAGTAAACACACATAAACAGGTTAATGGGAACAAGGCACTGAAGTGTTGCTTTTAACTATTGCCCTTAAAATCTATTCTATGACAGTTATTTTGTTTGTAGATACATGTAATTTAATATATAAAGGGTCGTTAGGATTAACCTTCCACTATATACAGCATTTTGCAGCTGAAACTATTGAGCAGATTGCCATCGAATTTGGTATACACATGAAAGTATGTACATGAGATTCTCTCAAGAAAGCCTTTTTTTAAAAGTTTATCTAGGAAATATCTAATAGGTGGCGTTTTGCATTATGAAATAAGCTCAAAAATGGCGAACCATACTGGCGAATTGTTATTGCGTAAGGTTCATCGGGAAAAAACAACCAGATGGCACTGATAAACCTAGACAAATGGAAAGAGATCAGCAGGGTACGAGCGTTGAAGGTTCCAAAGCTGAAATTTAGGACTACAAAATACTATACGAATGCAAGACTGGTTCTCAACCGACATCAACGAGCCTACAATAACGAAAAATCTTTCGTCAGAAGAAATTGGAAGAAACATAGCATCAGGATCGATTTTAGAAGAAGCAAGAATCTACTTCATAAGTCACACTTAGTCTGTTGAAAGAAAATTAAAAAATGGCAGGAGCAGCCGTGAAGATAGTGTAATTCCGGAAGAGATGGACTACGTTTATTCTTCGTACTCTAACAGCCATATATTTATATATATTTTACTTTTCACAGCATATACATATAGTGTATGATATGTCTTACAAAAATCCTAATGCAGAAAATCATTTATGTAAAGGAATTTTTTTAATGATTCTTAAAAATATTTCGTCCCTCTCACCCGGGCTACTCTGGGTGAGATGGACTATAGGAATGGGAAATATGGACCCCCATAAAATAATGAAAAGTTGTACATATATGTGAATACCCTCAGATCTCCATGCCTCTTCAAGTTAATCTTTCAAGATAATGGACTTATAAATTTTTACCTTTTTAAAATCTCCACGAATGAAAAATAGTACATTTTATGTCTATACGAAATTAGACACTTACAAATTTTTCAGAAATACCATGTAAAGATTTTTATGAAATATTTTGTAAACTGCATTAGCTGAACTTGTAATTTTTCTTTTTAGAAGTTTTGCACTTAGTATTTGTGTTAGTTATATTTTGTGTTCTTACAAGTTGTTAAATATTTTCATACAGTAAACTAACAGATCTACACTTTGTAAATTTCATAGAAGTGATAACTATGATATTTTTTAAATGTAACGACTTGGCGCTTTTTTTTTTCTGGAACGCTAGATATGTTGAATCTTCTTTTTTAAAACATTATATAACTTAACTCAGTGCATTTTAGTTATTTTTTTTAAATACCACATGAATAACTTGCTGCATAAGCAACTTGTAAATATTTCTTTACTATTGTTATTAAAAACTGTTAAAAGTATATCTACTACATAAGCAACTTGTAAATACTTTTTTAATATTGATATTAAAAACTGTTAATAGTACATCTACTAAATAGAAATTAATAAACTAAAATATAAGATAAGAAAAACTAATGTTTAACTACATACCACAGGAAATTGTGAGAATTCTTAAAATTAACTGCTTGCATAAATGTTTGAGGTGTAAAATTGATCACCCCTCTCAAACAAGACGCACTTGTTTAACTAACTGCAAGCGATGGTGAAAATAGCTTGACATTGGGAAAAAAAGGGAAATACCTTCTAAGGTGACTTTCATGTTGGAATATTTCAGTAGAAAAAAGCAAACAATCCTATGAAAAGGGTCGAACCTTGGTTGAGTCTTGTGAAATAGTCACTAATTCTTGTGAAACATTAGTTAGAGCTTTATCTAACCTAGATGAAATAATGTCTTCCCACTGGTTAAAAAAAATCACGTAATCATCAAAGAGGTCGTTTCAAGGTTATGCCGGTTCAAGGTCAAAGCTTCAAGATCAAGGTTAACAGAACTAGTTTGACAAGGTATTTTTATATGAAAAAAATTTGTTCTCACTCTATCTGTGGTGGTGGTAGGATGCATTTTTTCGATCGCTTATACTAAGCCTAATTTAAAATAGTTCACGTTGTGAAAATACACTGATGATGTATTTTATCGATCATTCAAGTAATGAAGTAAGTGCATTTCTGTTTAAATATTTTGTAGTGTACGCAAGTATATTATCTATTATTTGATAGTTATGTTAGACTTTTTTCAGTGTATTTGTAAATATTTGAATATGATATCTTGATAATGTTTATTTTCTAAAATGCATTTCGTTTAATCGTAGAGATTTTTACAAGTATGGTATTGACTATTAGTGTCAGTTATTACTTTTAGTATTTTGTTTAGTAAAACTTGCAAAATTTTTTGTTACTTTTAATATGTTTCGTACTTTGTTGATACATGATTTAGAAAAAAAAGTTAATCATTATTTAGTGAAAGCACGTTTGCTGAACATTTGTGGTTTAATCTTTGTGCAAATACCTTATTAAACGTAAAAATTTACAGCAACAAGATGCGATGACACTATTTGCATCAAAATAATATTTTTTCTGAGTAAATTTATAATACTTAACGTTTTTGAGAGATCTTATAACATAAAATGAAACACATGTGTAGTCTATATCTGAATAAATGCTACTTTTGTACTTAAAATATAAGCATTTCTATTATTGAATTGGTATATTATTACTTTCTAACTATAGTATCTTGATAGTTAGATCTAAAACTGCAAACCATGTAACCGCGATTGCCTGATCGGTTAGTATAAACCTAAACTTTATTTTCAATACTGTAGAATTTTTAAAAAATCTATCAATACTAATACTTGCTTTAAAGGTTTAAAGATATAACCAATGTCATTTTATCTACTGTAGGATTTTTAAAAAATCTATCAATACTAATACTTGCTTAAAAGGTTTAAAGATATAACCAATGTCATTTTATCACGAAAAAATTCGCAAAGTCTCATCCTAACATTAAACATAATTATTTCTATTATTCTGTAAAAGGTTTACATGATAATGTGGTACCGGTTGTAGGGTGGGACATGATATTTTTACACGTGTAAGAAGAATATTGCTATATCTTTACAGTATAGCTGTTAAGTCAACGGGTGTACTGTGAAGTTAACTTTTAGGGGCAAATCCATGCAGTAGATTTCGCTTTCGCTAAAATAGTTTCTAAGTTTCATTATTAAACAGAATTTTATCATAATGATTTTTTTAAAAATCTGGAACTTTTTTTTAAATTAAGATGGCAGACATCAGTAATTTTAACTATTTCTAGTTAACTGAAAAAAAATATATAAAGCTAAAAGAATGGTTATCCCTTGTAATTTCTTTTACATCTTCTTAGTTCATATCTGTGCAAAATTTCCTATGTCTGAAAAATTCACATTTAGAATTCCAAAAACACAAATCCAATATTTTCTATGTCTGAAAAATTAAAATATACCATTTTATGTGTAAAAAAAACCCTACAAAGTATCGTTATCCTAACATTAAACACAATTATTTCTACTATTCTGTAAAAGTTTGCATAAAACATATACCATTCAACTAGTTAAAACCCAACTTTAATTTTTATCTTCAATAATGAAACCATTAGCTTGTAATTTCTTTTACATATTCTTAGTTCGTATCTCAGCATAATTTTCTATGTTTGAAAAATTCACAATCAAAATTCCAAAAACACAAATTAAAAATTTTTTCTAAGAGTCATCCTTACAATTACTTCCTATTTCATAATCACATCTCTTTTATACTTTGCAAGACGGTCTCTACATAAATAGTTGTAATCGATAATTATTAGGAAAAAAAAATTAAACTTTCTTCCGAGTCCCCTATATTAGGAATGATGCAAGAAAAAAAAATCTGCACCCTCTGTCTTATCTACCAGCTGTCACTCAACTCCGTCTCCCCTGCTCCTGTCGAATTCTCCTCCATCAGCTGTCACTCAACTCCACCCCCCTCTTAGCACATCGTGGATTACGTAACCTCTGCTCCGCCCATTGCGCAATACCTGCTCCCCTGCTCCACCCGGATTCGAGTGGCGTGGTACTCTCACTATTACACTACTGATAAGCCAACATTAAACTACCGTATATTATCTTCTCTTTGCAATATTGAAGAATATGCGAAAACTTTACTAACGTCCCACAACGACAAAGAATTCGATGAAGAAATCTCGCTAGAAACAAATTCATTGGTGCATGATAATATACACGATAATACTGATTCTGTGCATACTGAAAATAATAACGTGAAAGAAATTTTGACTGAAAGCAAACGCATTCGTATGTATGATACTACTGATAATACTACTTTTGTGCATACCGAAAATAATAGTGTTAAGGAAATTTCTAATGAAAGTAAAACCACTCCTAATTCATCCATTTCACCGAAACCGGTAGAAACCATTGTTCCAAATGAAAATAATAGCTTAAAAATGTTTGAAAAAATGAGTATTTCTTTAAGTTTCACTGATATTGAAAATTCTATTTCTAAGTTTAATGCTTTACCTCATGAAAATGTGAAGCATTGGATTGAACAATTTGAGAATGTGGCAACTATGTTTAGTTTGAGTGAGCTTCAAAAATTGATATTCGCGAAAAGATGCCTTGGTGGAAATGCATTGTTATTAGTAAAAAGCGAACCGAATTTAACATGCTGGGAACAATTAAAACAGTTGCTAATTTCTGAATTTTCGATCCAGTGTAATTCAGCTCAGTTGCATGATATATTGCGTAAGCGTAAAATGAAAGATAACGAAAGTGTCCAACAGTATTTTTTGATTATGAAAGGATTAGCTTCGAATGGTGTTATAGATGACGGAGCGTTAATTGATTACATTATTAATGGAATAAATGATGATACTCATAATAAAATTGTTTTGTACGGGAGCAAAAACCTTCATGAATTTAAAGAAAAGCTCCGCCTTTACGAAACCATTAGAGCTAGGGCTCGTTTCACATCTTCAACGCCAGTTAGACCCCAATATCAACCTCAAAGTTTTGAGTCTGAAGTTAATAAATCGCCTGTCGCTTCCCAAATTCGCTGTTTCAATTGCGGTTTGCGAGGGCATAAAAGCTCCGCCTGCATAAATAAATCTCGAGGTCCTAAATGTTTTTCATGCAATTCCTTCGGTCATTACTCAGCAGCATGTAAGCGAAAAACTTCCAAAACAAGTGTACAAAAAGTTTCAGACACTGTTCCACATAATGTTAACTTTCATAGTCCAACTGTGTCTAATTCTATGCAATTATCAGTCAAAATAAACGATGTTCCCCTTCATGCTCTTTTAGACTCAGGAAGCGAAGTCACGTTAATTAATGAAAGCTCTTATAAGATGATTGGCTCTCCATGCCTAACACTTTCAAAGACCGCTTTCACAGGTCTTGGTACAGTACAAATTCAAGCTTTTGGGCATTTTCAAGGTTCGGTTGAAATAGATGAAACCATATTTAATACCCAAATTTATGTTATTAATGATAATCTTCTTAGTGTCAACGCATTAATTGGAACTGACTGTATCAAACAAGCTAATTTTGTCATAGGGAAAAATGGTATAAAAATTGTTAAAGATGACACCCCGGACAATTTCTTGATAAATTTTGTCAATATGGCTAATGATAATACCCTAGTTGATCTTGCATACATTACATCAGAGTCACACCGTAAAGAAGTTAACCAAATCATTGACACATATGTCCCAAAGAAAACTAAAAGTACTAATTTGATATCAGAATTACTCTTACTGATAATACCCAGATACCACAAAAACCACGTAGACTAGCACTTTGTGAAAAACAAGAAGTTGACCACCAAATTAAACAATGGCTCAGCGATGGTATCATAACAGAGTTGTTCTGAACAAGTTGTTCAGACTTTGCTGCTCCAATTGTTCTTTGTAAAAAGCGTGACGGCTCTACTCGCATTTGTGTAGATTTTCGAAAGCTTAATAGTAAAATAGTTAGCGACTACCCAGCAAGCGCACACACGTTTAAATTACGTATTCCCGATGTCGAAATGTCGAAAATAGGTCGAGGAAAAATTACAGCAAAAAATAGCGTTTAAAAGAGATCAAACATACATTGTGTTGTCGACGTCATAAAGAGCCGTTCGATTTTGGTCAGGGAGGCGGCTATCTTCGACTGTTAATGTTGGTCGCCCTCAGGAGGTCTATGATCCGTCAATACATCGCCGATTTTCCGCTTATGGCTTTGGCGGTCTGAGAGACCCCCCCCCCCTCCAGCCAGCCAAGAAGAAACACGCGATGGAGCATCGAGAAATTTTTTCAGCTTAGTTAATAGTCAGTTGAACGTCGAATAAACAGTGCAGGGGAGACAGAATTTACGGGGTCCTTTCTCACGACCTTTGACATGTCCACCCCAACCGTTTTCTCAGAAAACAGATGCTTTTTTTTTCTTTTTTGTGTGTGTATTCGTTCATGGTTCGCGTGGCTCGTACTTCGCAGTTTTTTATGCAAGGGCAGAACTCGCTCCAGCGTGTAGTCAAGCTGGCTCAGCTGCGCTACACAGAACAGTAAAATTTCCATAGTTTTAACTATAAAAGTGGATATTTTTCAAGTATCTCTTGGAATATTTTTCAAGTTCAATGCTAACACGATTTATCGTTAGCTTGGCATATTAATAAGTTTGTCTGGCTCTCTTTAAATTGTGTTGGCCGGTGATGTTATTAAAGTTTATCGGGGTAACTACAAATTTTAATTCCAGCCATCAAAATTTTAGAGGTGAGTTAAGTAATTATTTAACTAATAATTATGTGCTTTGTTTCTTTTATTCATTTTCTTTTTAATTGCTAATTATAAGTCTTCTTATTTGTATTATAGAGTGAAATATAAAGGTACAATTGGCATAAAATCAACTGTTTACCTTAAGCATATGAAATATTTTTTCTCATTATAAGCACAAATTTACTTAATGTAAACTTACTATAACAAAAGTCAACTTATTATTGCATTATGGCATAACTTACAATGAAACAGATTAAAGCACTTTATGCAAAGTTTTTTTTTCTTTTTAAATTGTATACTAATATGTGTGCATTTAGTATGTAATTTAAACCTATTTGGAGTAGTAAAATTGAACAACAAAGAATAAGAGAGATAAATAAAAAACTGTTTGTGTAATGAAGTAGACCAAATTTTTCTCGTGGGAGGGTGAGAGGGGGGGGGGATTTGTAGATAGAAAACTTCTTCATATTTTATTACAGGAAAACTATAATAAACTATGGAGATAAAAAAGCAGGCTTATTCGTCTAATAGAAGTGGTTCCTTGACGATTTCGTCGAATCCTGACAGTTTATAAACGTAGTAATTATGCCGGAATTCCAGACATTTAGAGAATATGTCAGTCACACACCATTTACATACGTCGTGAAAGCATGGAAATTCAAACTTCTTGTCGGGTGCACATGCCGTTTAAAAGGAAACACTTTATATTTCTAAATATAATACATTATACTACTAGTTGTTAGCTAATGAAAAGCAATTTTGAATTAAATGATTAGAAATAACAAGTTTTAAATTAACTTCTAATCGTTTAGATAAAGTTATAAAATTTATATTCATAAAAGTTTGAACATATACAAAAATATATTAAAGTTAAAATATAATCTTGATTTTTAATTTAACAGATAAGTAACTCGCACGAACAACTTATGTCACTAATTTACATTTTAAAGGGTTTCCATTTTTTCCCCGGTACATTTTATTAATCGTCTTGGCTGTATTAGGTATTTTTAATAAAAGGGTGCAAAAAATTATTTAATCTACTCTTATAAACTATCTAAATATTTTCATATATTGGTTAAAAAGTAATCTTTTTTATATAAAATAAGTAAATTATATTTACTGTTAGTAAAATTGCATTTTAAACTGTATTCCTTACTTAACTAAATTTACTAATATTTTATTTAATTTTTAAGTTACTTTTTCACCATCTTTCACCAATATATGAAGATATTTAGATTGTTTATAACATTGAATTAAACAGCGTACCCCCCCCCCCTTTTATTAAATATACCTACAGTAAAAAACAATTCATAAAATGTACCGGGGGGAAAAAGTAAACCCTTTAAAATGTAAAATAGAGACATAAGCTATTTATGCAAGTTACTGATCAATTAAATTCAAAAAATCAAGATTATATTTTTCTTTAATGTATTTTCTCTGTGTTCAAATTTTTATGAATGTATATTTTACAACTTCATCTAAACGACTAGAAGTTAATTTAAAACTTGTAATTTTTGCACATTTAATAAAAAATAACTTTTTATTAGCTAACAAACTAATATTAAAATGTATTATATAGAAATATAAAATGTTTCCTTTTTAAACGGCAAAAGTTCACAAGATCAGAACAGTTTGAATTTCCATTCCTTCACGACGTATGTAAATGGTATTTGTCTATTCTCTGAATGTCTGGAATTGCGGCATAATTACTACGTTTATAAATGGGCAGAATTCGACAAATTCTGCGAAGTCTTTAAAGAACGACTTCTATTAGACGAATATAAGCCGGTTTTCTCTGTCCTGTTGGAGCGATTCGACAAGGTATAACGTAAAATCAACCACTATGAGCTGAATTTTATAAACGAATTCCGAGAATCTGTCTCCCTTTGCCGTTATAGCGACGAGTGTTCGACCAATATCGGCGATTTTCTCTTCCTGGCGGTCACCCTTTTCCATTCTTACGCCGTAGTTAAGCGAGATTGTTATCTCTCATGGTCACCCCCTCGCGGGTAATACGCCGTCGAGAAGTTCAGCGCTCGACGGACAAACAGGTGGACATATCCAAGGATTTTTAACGTCGATGATTACGTCGAAACTACGTCGACGGCGACGTTAATTCGATGTATCGTGGCTGGCTGGGAAGATTCCCATTACCCCTTATTGAAGACATTTTTGATAAATTGCAAGCAGCTAAAGTCTTCACGACTCTCAACTTAAAAAATGGATTCTTCCATGTTGATATAGATCCAGATAGCCGCAAATACACTAGTTTTGTCACCCCTAACGGTCAATTTGAATTTAAAAAAGTACCATTTGGCATTTGTAACTCGCCTTCAATATTCCAGAAATACATCCAAATCGTATTTCTTGAACTTTTACAAAATGACACTGTTATTCTTTACATGGACGATATAATAATTCCTGCTGTCGATAATGATGATGCAATAACGAAATTAAAACAAGTTTTTGAAACTGCCTCACAATATGGCTTAGAATTTAATTTTAAGAAGTGCTCATTTTTGCAGCGAAGAATTACCTTTTTAGGTCACATAATCGAAAACAAGACAATTCGACCTTCATCAGAAAAAACAACTGCAGTATTGCATTTTCCGCAACCCAGAACGACGAAACAAGTCCAATCTTTCTTAGGTCTTACGGGATATTTTCGTAAGTTCATACGGAACTATGCTATAATTGCAAGACCCCTCAGTGATCTTTTACGCGATGGAACTGAGTTTCATTTTGGCCCAGATCAACAACAAGCTTTCATCGCTTTAAAAAATGCTTTAATGTCGGACCCTGTGTTGAAACTTTTTCAACAAGGTTCACAATTAGAACTCCATTGTGATGCTTCTAAGAAAGGATTTGGATCCATCCTTATGCAACAAGATGAAAATGGCTCTTTTCACCCCATATATTATATGAGCAGAAAGACTTCCCCTCAACAGGAAAAGTATTCTAGCTACGAATTAGAAGTTTTGGCCATAGTAGAATCCCTGAAGAAATTTCGCCACTATCTGTTAGGAACAAAATTTAAAATTTACACTGACTGCTCTGCTTTTTTAATGACCATGTCCAAAAATGATCTCCCTCCTAGAATTGCTCGTTGGGCTCTGTTCCTACAAGATTTTGACTATGAACTTCTCCACCGCCCCGGCAATCAGATGCGACATGTCGACGCTTTCAGCCGTTTTCCTGTTATGGTTATCCAGCATGATGATCTCACACGAAACGTGATCAAAGCACAATCAACTGACGAATTCATAACAAATATAAAAAAATTGCTTGAACGCTCGAACGACACACACAACGACTATACACTGAAAAATGACGTTCTGTACAAAATCGTAGATAACACGGATCTTTTAGTAGTTCCACAGGACATGCAAAAACAAATCGTAGAAAATGCTCACTCTAAAGGTCATTTCGCCTCAAAGAAGACAGAAGATATCATAAAAGAACAATTCTTTATCCCTAATTTACATCAAGTTGTTCAAAATGTCATTTCTAATTGCATAACATGTATTCTCTCATCTAAAAAGTCTGGTAAACAAGAAGGATTTCTACACTCTATTCCAAAAGGAAACCTACCACTTGATACATACCACATTGATTTCCTTGGTCCCCTCCCTTCAACCCATAAAAATTACAAACATCTTTTCACAGTCACTGACGCCTTCACTAAATTTATATGGCTTTATCCGACAAAATCAACAACAACCAACGATGCTCTCGAAAAACTAAAGCTTCAGCAGATAACCTTTGGGAACCCGCGACGAATTATCTCAGATAAAGGACCGGCTTTTACCTCACGTGAATTCCAACAATATTGTCAAGACGAAGATATAGAACATGTCCAAATTACAACCGGAATACCTCGCGGAAATGGACAAATTGAACGAGTCCACGGTACATTAATACCAGTTTTGACAAAACTCTCAATTGATGACCCTCTAAAGTGGTACAAACATGTTCCGAACCTCCAACGCATTTTAAACAGTACAAGATCCGCAACAACAAAATTTTCCCCGTTTCAATTATTGACAGGCATAAAGATGAAAACTAAGGAAGATACCAAAATTTTACAACTCCTTGACGATGAACACATTCATTCCACGTTACAAGAGAAAGACACCTTACGAAACGAAGCAAAAAACAACATTCTTAAAATGCAAGAGCAAAATAAACGACAGTACAATAGACGTCGGAAATCTGCAAACACGTATAAAGTCGGCGATAGAGTGGCAATCCAGAAAACTCAATTCGGAACAGGCACTAAACTACGACCCAAATTTCACGGTCCCTACGAGATTGTGAAGGTGCGACCAAACGAAAGATATAATGTGAAAAAAATTGGTCAGCATGACGGCCCAAACTTAACGTCTACAGCAGCCGATCTCATGAAAAAATGGCCAACTTAGTGACTTTCCTCAACCCGTGGTAATTTCCCTGACGACTGGACATTGGACTAGATCAATTCTCAATCGGATTCTGGACTCAAAAAGACGCTTCAGTGGTTCAGTTTAGAAGACGGCCAAAGACGCATTTTAATGGCACGAAATTGATTTACGACGATACTTTTCTTTCTCCCTTTTGTTTTTCTATTTTCAGGTGCAGACTGTGCTTAGAGGGCTGATCCACGTTGCCAGGAGGACCTGCCCAGCCAGGATGCCCGAGTGTGAATACCCTCAGATCTCCATGCCGCTCCCAGAACCCTCTGCGCTGCCAACAGCCGCGCGACTACTCAACTCGGGCGACGACGAGAAAAGGAGGGAAAAGAATAGAATGCCGTGTGTTGTGTTTCGTGATGGACTTTAGATGTAGTAACTTAGAAAGACGTAACTTTGTTTTATTTTAAGACGGACTGATTTTCCCGAACGATGATTTTTTTTTTTGCTTTAAGTGTTTGTTTGTAATTGTAAATGTCTTCGTCCGCATTAAATGTACTTCGTAATTGTGATCGTTATTCTTGATTAATCCGAAGTGTCATTTCACATATACATTTATAAATGTTTATTTTCATTACATGAAAATTAAAATTAACTGACTTGCAATGAAATTAGTTTTATTTTATTTCTCAAGTTTACATGAATTACTATGTGATATTTAATATATATGAAATTGGTTAATGTGAGTGTGTAATTGGTAAATAAATTTTTTTGATGATTTAAAAATATATTTACTGTGTGGTCCCTCTCACCCTACTCCGGGTGAGATGAACCATATGACTGGGAAAGATGGACTACCATAAAATAATGAAAAAGTTATGCATATATTAAATTTATAAATGTTTATTTACATTACATAAAAATTAAAATTAACTTACTTGCAATTAAATTAATTTTATTTAATTTATCAAGTTTATATGAATTACAATGTGACATTTAATATAAATTAATTTTTTTTATGTGCTATGACTATATGAAAAAAATTATTAAGATTGACGCAAAACCTGGTTCATCTCTCTCGCCTGGTCTATCTCTCCCGATCGTTCGGATGACAAGCACAACCCACCCTGACTCTACATTGTGAATTTCACTACGCCATTTTAGGTTATTTGGAAGCATACTTGTTCCCAGAGATTACATCATCAAAACTAAATGCATCACATATAAAATAAAACTTTTAATTGTAGAATTATAACCATTTGAAAAGATTATTTGACTCACCAACAGCAACAATGATAATTAGGTGGAGAATTATTATGTTTTTTGAATAGCAAATAGTAGCACGCCTTACAAAATCTCTTTAAGTGTCTGAGATAGTTGCCCCATACATGCAGAGGCACATTAACTAAATATTTGGCTGGTCCATCTATTCAGAAATTACCCTATGTGCCCATGATGGAGAAGCTTTCTTCAAGCATCTTCTCCGGGCATGTTCTTGAGCAAAACATGTTCTTGGCACAAGCAATTCTTGAGAAAAGCTGCAATCAAGGGGGAGAAAAAGTTCCTCAATTCAACTCGGAGAATTATTTTGTTTCCTAAATAAAGCAAAACATTGTATTGGTTCGAGGGCGAGCAAAACTCGCTGTACCGCGACCTCCTCGTGGTGAGTTCTGGTTTATTTTGTGTTACTTTTGGATGGACAATATGTTGAGAGCTGTACAAAATTTTCTACTAGCGTACCTCATATTTTAAACATTAATGTTAGTAAAAATCTAAATTATAAAGCATAATTCAAGCAAACAAAAAATAAGAATAAAAAATGCAGAACATTTGATGCATACATATATTATTAATCCAGACAAATAAGGCTCTAGTTATTTGAACATTTTGACAAAATTTTGTTAAAACGTGAAACAAAAAAAACCAGAATTTTGCTGAAAATTCTACTTATTTGTGGCAAGGGAAGGAATTAACCTACACATTTATTTATTTATTTTTAACTTATAGCCATTAATGGCATTTCCCCCCACAATCTTTAAAAATCGAAAAATAGTATTTGGTCAAATATATTACTCATTTGTGGCAAATCAAGACATTGTCCTACAAATTTTTCATGTGCACTTTGTTCAACCAACGGCACATTTTCGCATTACCCATCATCGATGTTACAATTAGTAATTTTGAGAGGACTCTCTGTTTCTTGCAGAAACAAGTCAAAAACAGTTTTATAATATAGTTTTTCAATTTAATATAAAAATCAAGAAATATTAACCATGCCAAACCAGTCTATTACAAAAACACTTTCCAGCGCAACAGTCTTTTTTACGCCAAATTTCGCGGTGTATCGTCTTCAAACTTGACAAGATAACAGGGATAATTTCAAAAAATATTTATATCCCTACTACTGTAATTTTTCGATACCCTGTCAAAGAACTTGAAATGTTATTTAAATCTTTTAAACGTAGACTGTTATAAACGCTTATATACTCACTGAATAGTGCTTGAAATGGATTAATATAGCTAAACTGCAAATGGATCGCTAATATCTTGATCGAATGGCTTGAATGGATCGCTAAACTACCATTGACCGTAATAAATTGCAATTCTTTTAAGTGCTCGAAAGCACATAGTACATAGAAATAACATTTAGATTTTTTTTTATAGTAATCGCTGCATGTTTAAAACAGTTAGAGCACGACATTCTGAAATCATTAGCACTTCTAAACTTTGTTGGATAGTGTTGAAAAACTGCAAACAGTTCACACATTTTGAAGCCCTTACACACAATTTAATAAACCCAAAAAGGTCCCTTAAAATTTGTGCATTGTAAAGTTTTTATAGATTACTGAAAAGTTGAGATTTGGTAACTTAAACCAAACCCAATCACTTTGGTAAAGTGATTTTACAAATGTCCTTTTAAAACGTATCGTGGGTTGTTAATTTAATTTAAAGAGTTCCAATTAAAAAAAGTCTTTTTTTCTCGAAATTATAAGCAAAATTTTGAAACAAACTCACCCAAGCGGCCGCAAAGAAGGAAGAAAGCATAATGCAGAACAATACGTGAAGCTGCATGTTTAACGTGTAAAGGTGATATATTTAAATAGATGCATATGTTGATGTATATATACCATTTACAGTTAACGCTTTATCATTTTTTTTAACAATGAAATGGAAATAAGCATTTGCATTGCTTGCTTTTTTTTTCGCGTCATGAGAAAATGCGATGGATTATTACAGAATCGCATTTTCAAGAATTTTTTGTACAAATTAAGAATATTTCTTCATCCGTATTAGCATTTCTCGGTTGTTTTCATATTTCATCACATATTTAGACGTAAAACGGATTCCTTGTTTTGTTTTTTCAGACGTATTGGCAGTTTCCGTGTTATTTGCTATTTTCTGGATTTAGACAGCTTTGATCTAGATTTATAAATCTGCGAGTCTGGCTGACACACTATCAATAAAAGTAGGTTCAATTTTTGTAAAATACGAATCAATTTAAAAATTCTTTAAAAAAAGATTATTTTTTAATCTAGCATTTAAAAAATATATTATTTATTTTTTCTTCGTGCTGTTGACGATTTTACTCCTAAATATTAAGGTCAAAGAGGCGATTCCTATGTGCTTCTGTTTAGAAACATACAAATCTTAAACATGAATTCTGAAGCTCGGTACTTCAAGCAAGCATTTTCAAAGTACATCGAACTCATAGAACAACAATGCAGATTTGCCAACCTAGGAAAGTCAAACTGTGTGAAACATTGCATTCGCAGCACTTTTAATATTGTTACGAACTTTCGGGGCAACCCGCTGTTCTGGGGTTTAAAATAGTTCAAAATTCGTATTCTACGCATCAAATAGTTAAATTTTGCTTTTCGTTGCATCAAAACCGGTCAACTAGAACCGGAGTTACGGAGGTTTGGGTTTTCCCATTGATTTCTGTACCAATATCTAGAAATCTCGAGAAATATTGGTAGCAGGCCTTCGGTAACTTCGCTTTAAGGGACTTATTTTTGGCGCCAAATTTGGCGATATTTCGCCAAAAGTCGCCAAACTTGGCGAGTTTTCATTTGGCGGGATTTTTCCAATGGGGCCTTTAAAAATGGTTTTTCTAGTAGCACTCATAGTACCATGCATAATAGCCTAATATTTTTCTTCTATGACGTAATCAAAATTCCCGCTTATGTGGAATATTCGGGAAATAGATTCTTCTGGAAGCTCCTTGTAACTTCTGCCTCTACTTTAAATACAAGTGCGCTACTCCGATTGAGTCAGTGTGGATTGAGCTTCGGATGAGTTAGTTATCTGCTCTTCTCTGTGAACTGAGTGATAGAAGCGGTATTTCCGAGTGCGTTTTTGAATCTTTATTTTATGTGCGTAAATCTTTCATTGATGAATTTTGAAGGATTGTTGGTGTTATCCCTTTCATATTTCCAGTGAATTTTACCTGTGGAAATGTTTTATTTTGAGTGAGAATTACAGCATTCGTGAAAGCTTCGGTACTGTATGGACTGTTATCGCGACCGTTAGTGCCTGTGAATTTTGTACAGCTGATCGTTAGACTAAGTTCTAGAAGCAATAAAGTTTGTGTTCCATCCTGAAAAGTGGACTTTTTACTAGAACTTTCTACACCAACTGAACTTTAGAACGATGAACCCAGGAAACAAGCTGAGTATTCTGCAACAATATCTTTCACTGTGAAACTATGTGAGTGTTATCTTTGTGAAATGATGCTCGTTATGCGCCATGACGAGCGTTACAATGTGAAATAATAATTTTCACATGAATTTCGCATTAATTCAAATGGACCGAAATTTTGCGAGTCAAAATTTGACTCGCAGTTTCAAAAATAAGAGTCTTTTTCAAAAAATATCGATTGAAGTGTAAAATGCGAGTACGCGCGAGTCCTGAGTTTAGATGTACTGTTTCCCCCTGCCCCTAAAAAATTAACAAAAAGATGTGTCATTGCTTGATCTGATTAAATTTGAAGAATCAAAGCTTCTTTAATGTGAATTTTCCCAAGTTCTTTTGCAAATTTAAATTTGCAAAACATTTCAAAAAAAAAAAAAAAAAATTCTTAGCCATCTATGTTCAAAACAAACCGTTTTAAGGGAAGATTTCCGTCTAGGAAATTTGAACATCTGTAACCATCGGTAAATGCTCTCTATTATGCAGTCATTTTTGTCTTAAATGTTCATCAACTTATCAAGACAGAACCCACGTTTTGAAAGTGCAGTAGACACCTTACTGAAATCAGCATTGATTGCTAAAATCAATGAAACTTGATTGCTATATGACTGCTAAAATCACAATGTTAGAAGGAAAAAAAAGTTATGTTAATTTTCAACTCATAATGTGTGAAGTACGGGCGTAGTACGGGACATGCTGACATTATTAAACGCCTCAATATCTTGGACAAAAGCAATCTTGAAAAAACGGTAGGTGCCCAAACTGATTGTGGTATTATGTAGGGCAGCAGCAAAGCTGAGTTCACGTTGTGCCCTCTTGCTGGAAAGTTCATTCGTCTAAACTGCGATTTTCAGCGCTTTTCGAGGGCCAATTGAAATTGGAATTTCCACTATTTTCCGAAAAACAGTTTTTCACAACACGCTGATTAACAGGGATGAATAAATTTTCCACCATGAATGTGTTTTTCTGTCATAGGAAAATTAGGGATGGACGCGAGACGAAAAATAGGCGTCTCCCGTCTCGCAAAGCAGCCGAAAAGCTTTGTCTCGTCTCGCAAAATTGCCGTCTCGCGTCCATCCCTAAGCAAAATATTCGGCAACACGTCAGATCCAAGACGTCTATTTTCCCTCAGTTGTTCGGAGCTAGTCGGTATCTAGCTTTCATCTTTCCCGAACCAGCTGGCTATTATCGGCAGCTCTAACATATTTCTGACGTGTTCCTAACCTTGCTGAGCCAATCATAAGAGCTTGCCTCCTCCCTAAGGTTCCTCCTCAAGACTGGGAAGAGTTAACAACTTGGCGTTTCAACCGATTCGGGGTGAATCGACCCCCAAGATGACGATGTGGGAAATCTGGTATCCTGTAGGTGTGGGTAGCATGGAATCGAATTTCAATAGGCAAATCAGGACTTGTTCAGTCAGCTGCATTCTGTTTATTCGGTTCAGGAGAATTTTCGGAAGACGGAAGAGGTGATTTATGAATTTCGTGCTGAATGTGCTCATGTTGATCCACAATGAATGTGCTGCCGTGGACACAGGTCACTACGTTTGTTGCTACTGTATATAACAGTAATTTTTATGTTTACTAGTTCATTTTTCTCGGTTTCATGTCATTAACTCTTTCTTTTTTATAAAATGAGTTTTTCCTTACAGTAATGTTGTTTTTGGATGATTCCTAGCAAAACTGGAAAAAAAAAACCAAGGAGTCCCATTTGACCGTCCCCTGAAATCGGAGGCACCGATTTCATGATATCTTTTTTAGCCGAAAAAGTTAATTGAGGACACACAGTTTGAACTTAGGGTGTATACAGTGTGTCCCAAAAAGTAATAACACGTTTTAATTCTTTATCTATTAGAGATAAGTGGACAGTGTGAAATGAAAATATGTTCAGAATAAGGCAGGAAGAAAGACTACGTTAAAAAAATTCCTCTCGATAATTTCAAAAAAAAGTTATACTTTTTAAATATGTACTGCCGTACGAAAAAAATTCTCAGTTAATGAAATGTGCCACCTACACTAATGAGGTAACATACAACATTTGAGAATTATATCTTAACAAATATCAGAGATATGAAGATAGAACTATGTTAACTTAAACCACTTTTCAATAGCTCTCGAAGGGAAAAAAATACCAGGTCGGATGTTTGCGTTTCAGGAGTCACACAGAAATGACGAAAGAATATAATTTTTTTTCTCTCTCTCTAGCAATAATAAGGTGCAAAGTTTAACTTTGAAAGAATATACACTATTATTTTTACTCTAAAATGGAGCTCTGAAGTACAAATTAAACGGTGAATAATTTTACTTACTAGCAACGTAAAAGCGTGTTGGGCTTATTGGTAGTAATTGGTAGAAGTGCTTTAGTGAGATTGTTTTGAAATTTTTCGTTATGCTGTTATTCAGTGTGTTCGAAAAAAAAAAAGAAAGAAAGAAAAAAAGAAACAGCTCTAATTATTTATCCATTAGAGGTAAGTGGGCAACTTTAATTGAAGAAATATTCAAAAGAAGGTGAGAAAAAGGTTACATTAAACAAAAATTCCTCTCGCTAATCTACAAAACAGACTCTTTTTAATTCGTATTTAATCCGGGGTTATATACCCCCCGGGGTCATATACCATATTGACCCTTGTACAAAAAAGTCCAATTAGTAAAATATGCCTCATACACTAATGAGGTAGGTGATGTACAAAATTTGAGAATTATATCCTTAAGTTTCACAGACATGAAGATAAATATGTCGGAGGATCGCTTTCAGAAAATAAATTATTTTGCACTGTATAAATAAGCGGTTACATTCAAATTCATGTATAGGAACTGATCGTCTACGTTTAACGATATCTCTGAGATGTTTTATGACGAAAGGCTGAAATTTTGTTCATCAACTCATTAGTATGGGACATATTTTACCAACTGGCAATTAATTTGTACGCCAAGTCGAATACAGTTTTAAAATGGGCGCTTTCTGTAAATTAACTACGCTGAGATTTTTTTTTTCTTAGCGTAGCCTTTTTTCTTACCTTATTTTGAACACTTTTTCAATTTACATAGCCCAGTTATCTGTAATACATAAAGGATTAAAGCGTTTAGACCATCTTTTGGGGACACGTTGCATATGTGTGTGAAAATACGGTTGAAAAGTATTTTATGATCCATGCGTTTGGAATTATTTTATTCTTCTTCTTGCATTTTTTAAGGTGCTCAGAGGGTTACTCAAAAACTTGAAACCTATCTACGCAGGGAATTTTTGAATTCAGAATTACAGTTCTTTTTTAACACGCTTTTATTACTTTCACCTGTATGTATGTTTGTTTGTAACCGACTCCTTTGACCTCGATTTTGACCCACTTTAAACGGTCAGATTTAATTTAAACTTTGTAGACTTATCAAGGACCGATGACAATACAATAATTTGATAAGTTTATTCCATTATCCTGATTGGGATCGTCAGGATTAGTCATTTTATTAGAGATCCTTTGCGTGAGAGAGAGAGAGAGAGATGGAGCAAGCGCGCGGTTTATGCATGCGTACCATTTCGGCACTCGGCTCAGCACAATGGAGTAGAACCTCTTTCGCTACTGATAACTGTATTCAATGGTACCTTTGGGTAGTTAAACTTTTGAAATCCAGATGGCAAATCTAAAAATTTTACCTCAATATTGTTACATGGATGTTTGTGTTTGTTGTAGTCGTTATGAAACTTGTTTGTTGATTAGAGACCTATTTTTCCTTTTTAGTGAGGAAGGTAGCATTTAACTGCAGGTTAATTTATACTTTGGTGCACAGCAGGGGCGTAGCCACAGGGGGGGGCTGAGGGGGCTGCTGTCCCCCCCCCCTCCTAAATGGGACCCTTTACATAGCTTACAATTTGATATTTAGCTTACAATTGAACTTTAGCTTTAAATTTGATAGCCAGCCCACCCCGAAATAAAATCCTGGCTATGCCGCTGGCACACAGTGAAAATAAGTTATCTCACTGTTAGTACTTTCCAACTTAGTGTTCCTTAGTGTCTGATGAGAGATATCGAAAATTAAAAATAAATTTTAAATAAATACAGTTTAAAATAACTAAAAAACACTTTTATAGCAAATCGAAATAAAAAGGGAAAAATAAATATAGTTTAAAAAAATAAAAAACACGCTTTAGTGATAAATTGAACTAACTAAAAAGTGAAAAATAATTCTTAATATAGCAATAAATTAATGAACGAAAAATAGTATTATTGTGAAAAAAGCGTGGCGTGCTCTATATATCAGTTCTTGAGAATATTCGATCGGTACGATTAGTACAAAAATGATACAAAAAATATAGCACAAAGCTCCCCACACTTTTTTCACAATGATACTATTTTTCGTTCATTAATTTATTTCTATATTAAGAATTATTTCGAACTTTTTAGTTAGTTCAATTTATCACTAAAGCGTGCTTTTTAGTTTTTTTAAACTATATTTATTTGGTATAAATTTTAATAAAACAACTTTTAAGAGACAATTAAAGTCAAAGTTTACTACTTTAGCTAAATAAGTAAGCAATTATCTGAGCACAAAAAGCTCATCATTCACTAGAAAAGAATAAGAGTAAAACATAACAAGAATAATTTTAAAGTTTAGAAATTTGTTGTGATTATTGGAACATATTTATATTTGAATAATAACAACAGATTATCAACAGTAACTTAACAAGAACAATTTTAAAGTTTAGAAATTTTTTGTTATTGTTGAAACATATTTATGTTTGAATAATAACAACGGATTATAAACAGTAAGAGGGTTACTAAGTTACCAAACATTAAGTAAAATAAAATATTTACGGATAACGTGATTTTGTAAATTGTCTAATTTTAATATTTCTGTCCTAATAAATAACTTAGTGATTTTTGAAGAAATTAAAGGCTTTGAAATTTCGTCGTTTTCATTCCAGTTTAATTTTAAAAGTTGAAGAGTAGTTTTTTTTTTTCAAAAACTGTTGTATAATAACTAAAATATACATTTTTTCGAACGGTTTTTATTTCTTTTCTTTTTTTTCCAACTGAGTAACTAAAATAACCTAAATGGAAAATCAAAGCGTAATTTGGCTATCATACGAAATTCTAAAATGCATTTAAATTATAGTGGGTAGAAATATTTACATACGAATGCTTTTGAAAATAAACACAATCTATTTCTTAAATTTTAAAATTACCGCAATTTAGGATCCTTTCAAAGATAACAAAAAACGCAATGGTTTGGATTCTTTGTCGGTAGGTATTGTAATATTGCTGAAATACTATTCCCAACCAAATTTAAGGGATGAATAACGAATAGTATTTTCATGTCATTACTTCAGACAGCAGTCAATTGTGTTGCCACTTGCTTTCTTTCTCATCATTAGTACTACAAATATAAGGTCGTTCAGCCAATCTTATCTTCTTAAAAAATATACCACGATATATCTAATTAAAGATGGCATTTCCAGATTTCGTGAAAATCGCAACGATTCCTCGAACCAGACTGGTGGAAGTGAATGGAGCAATAGTTAAAAAGCAGTTTCATGAATACGCAGAAAAGATGATGATTAGAATGTTCTCCGAAAAACTTGGGTTTTTATACCAGCTTGTCTTCGCTGACGATGAGGAATACGGAAGACGTTTGCCGCATAGCAACTGGACAGGAATGGTGGGCCTGCTACATAGAAAAGAAGCCGATTTGATCTTTCACAGAATGACGATAACGGAAGATCGAGCTGAAGTCATAGAATCCAGCTATCCTTACTACATGGATCGCATGGTTTTTGCCACGAGAAATTTAGAAAGAGCTGTCAGTCCAGGAACGTTTTTAAAGACATTTAATTTTCAAGTTTGGATTACTTTCGTAGCATGTTACTGCATCATGCCGATTATCTATAACATTTTATTTGAAAGTAAAATTTCGTTTACGCGTATAATGGCTTGCAAATTTTTCGGAGAACAGTGTGCGAGCGATAAGAAAAAATATAGTGAAAATATCTTAAGAATTTTTTGGGAAATCGCCATGACGTTCGCAAAATGGTGCTACGTTGCTTTGGTTTTGTCTTTTCTAACATTTCCAGCAATGACCGGCGTCCGAAATATTCAAGAATTAGCAGCTGCAGTTACGGAAGGTCGATTTCAATGCACCGCTTCGCCCGGATCTTATGTTACTAACGCTTTGTTAAAATCCGGCGGATACTCAACTATCATTGGTAACAATCTGAGAGAAGATGGCGGAACCATGGATTTTGAGACTGCATTACAAAAGAGAGGACTTGCAAAGAAAACGGCAGTAGTTGCATCAGAAATTGATCTGCTGCATCTAAAAGAAAAATATTTCATTTCTGATGATGCATTTTTACACGTTGTATACGTTATTGGCATATCCAAAGATTTTTGTTGCAAACGACATTTGGACTCGGTTATACACTACATTTTGCCTTCCGGTATTTATCAGTACTTGCTTAACAAAGGCATGCTGATTGAAGAATATGAAATTCTCAAGCAGGCACCATTAGTTGGGGAACAGGGAGATAGCGAAAGATCTTTATCGCTTGAAGATTTTGAAGGAGTTTTTGCTTTATTAGCTTGCGGATGTGTTTTATCCATCACAGTTTTTTTCCTCGAAATAGCTTACTCAAAATGCAGTTATACCTAAGTTGTACTGTGGTCTGCATACAATTACATAAAAAGAAATTAATATACAGTGGCCGCCACTTAGTTGGATCACGTTCGTACCATCGGTTTGATCCAATAAAACGGCGGCTATGATTGAAGCTTTGAAAAGAGTAGTTCCGTTCCGTTCTCCGTGATCTGATTCAATAAAGCGGATGATCCAGTTAACCAGTAATCCAACTAAGCGGCGGCTACTGTACATGCAACTTAACGCCATTCTCCATTCTTAAAAGCACCGTTACAAAACAGTTCCACTACACAGCTTCAGCTTATAATCACGGGGGGAAATCAAAACCCTTATACAAGGACTTACGTCACGTGATGCCCAAGGATAATATTAAGCAGTGTTTTTTCCTACAATTCCTCCTCACAATACTTATTTCCAAAACAAAAATTTACATATTATGTTTTTCCACTTAATCCTATCAGTTTACAACAGTTGTTATGTTTATGAGCGGTAAGTGCTTTTGTTATAATGTCAGCAGGCATGTCCTCTTATTTGACAAATTTGGCAAATTTGGCATCTATACCACCATCATTAAACACATTGTGATTAAAAACAAAGTGATGTCGAATATGCTTCAGTAGTAGACAATGCCTCAGTTCTTTGTTTTCTGGATTATTATTAGTAGTAGATTTGTAAGAATAATATGAATAAATCACAATGTACCACGTTAATAAATATTTCATGAAATTAAAAGTATGCTGTTCATCCTTTTTCAAAGGTTGTCTTACAACCAACTAAAAGATAAGTAATATATATCCCGCAGTAATTTCAAGAGGAGATAACTTGAACTTTAAAAAAAAATGAAATTCTTTTTTGTCGCATACAGCTATGATTTTAGTAAAATATTCGCTTCTTCATGCATGAAGAGCGGGTGTGCAGCTATTTTTAAATAAACGGTTGTCCATTTCTTGTATTGCATATTGAGAAATTTAATGCTACAACTTAAACCTAAAAAACAGTATGATGTAGAAATAAGACATTTTGAAAGTCAGGAGTTTTCTGCAAACTGTCAAGCTTTTCACTTTTTGGATCGCGAATGACACTGAGGTAATTTTTTTGCGTCATTATATTGCAATGATGCCAGGTTAGTACTCATGACG
The DNA here is from genome assembly GCA_038373885.1 of Cheiracanthium punctorium. Taxonomy (NCBI): domain Eukaryota; kingdom Metazoa; phylum Arthropoda; class Arachnida; order Araneae; family Cheiracanthiidae; genus Cheiracanthium; species Cheiracanthium punctorium. Next base: position 68,590 of record JAWZYV010011796.1, on the reverse strand, counting down.
CAAACTGTACGTGAAGAGTAAAATATTTTGCTTTTTTTAGATTCCACTTAACTGGAATTAATTTGAATTGCACATGTAAGGAAAATTTTCGTTTCCTACCGTGCGAAGAACGGGCACTCAACTTGTAAGTAATAAATATATATGTACAGATTTATTTTAAACACTGACTTTTTTTGTGACTTTTTATTTTTTATAAACTATTTTAAAACAAACTAACGGACATTGTTCACATGTTGAAATAATACTGTTTAACTACGTTTTGAGTATCAATGAAATGAGTATCAGAAATACTCTGTTTCGGATCTTAATCCGAACAGAATATTTCTGCAGGTAAAAATTTTGAAAAAATAATAACAATAATAAAGGAAGAAAATCTGAAACACTTTCAGATTTTAAGTAAGCACTAAAGTGCTATACATTAAAAGCGTATCATAATCCACGCATCTTCCCTATTTTTCTTCCTCATTCGATTAAGTTGGAAAGTGTATCATTATTCATGAGTGTGCCGTATTTTTCTTCCTTATTCCTTAAAACCCATCTTTGAAATCGAAATCTATCATAAAATCGCCTGCTAAAACAATTTTACAATTTTCGCTAAGTATATTCCAACTATACGTCACCGTTTCAAATATTGTTTCGAATGTGCATCATATTCCATGAGTGTGCCGTGTTTGTCTTTCTTGGGTTGATTCCTACTTTAACGCCCGACTGTCGCAAAGGTGGAGATATTTAAACATATGCCGTTACCATGACGATTCTTTGGATTTATGTGGTAATCGTAATTTAGAATTAAAATGGCGATTCGGAACAACATGTAAGTACAGCATTCCGTTACATTTTTCTTTAATTTGGGTTGCCAATTAATGTAGTTTTAATAATGAAGTGTCTTCAAATTCCTTAACTGGTGCATTTATCGCTAATTTGTTCACTTTAGCTTTCATGTAATTCTTCTGGGAGCGTTGAAACTTGTGCATAACTCCTACAGTCCCATGACTGCAAGGCACGCCAAAGTGCGGCAACTTTTTAGGTTGCCAAGAATGAGGGCGTTAAAATAGGAATCAACTTTTTCTTGTTCCATAAAGCACATCTTTGGAATCGAAATATATCTTAAAATCGCCTGATATTGTCGCATTAATCTAGTTATAATGATTAAGTGTCGTACAATTCCTTAACAAGTGTGTTTATCGCTAATTTGTTCACTTTAGCGATAACAATAGGTTTTCATCTAGCTCTTTTGGGAGCGATGAAACTTGTGAATAACTCGAGACCCATGACTGCAAAGCTCGCCAAAGTGCGGCGAATTTATAGATTGGCGATAGTGGCAGCGTTAAAATAAGAATCAACTTTTTCCTGTACCATGAAACACATCTTTGGAATCGAAATTTATCTTAAAGTCGCCCACTAAAACTGTTTTACAACCTTTGCCAAGCATATTCCAACTATCCTCTACAATTTTAAATACCGTTTAGAATGGGCATTATAATCCATGAGTGTGCTGTGTTTTCCTTCCTTGTTCCATATTGTGCGACTTTCAACATTTTATATAACCTCCCCCCCCCGCACGTTATCTGGAAAACACATTTGAAAAGAACTTCACTGTGACAGTTCATATCTGCAAAACCTGTCTACAAGATGGCGAAGATAAATTTCTGGGATTGAGCGGAATAGCATCATTAGAGTTTTTTTTTTTTTTTTTCTTCAACACAACTAATATACGACTGTTTTTGTTTTTCACGTTAAATATATCTGAATAAAACATTCTAGGATCTCAGGGGGGAAATTTAGCTAATTCTCAATTAAAAGACTAAAAATTCTACATATATTTTATATTTTGTGTGTATTTTGAAAATACACGAATTTTGGATTTTGTATTTTTTCTATTCAGAAAGTACTTTGGATTTTGGATTTTTTCAATTCAGAAAGTATTTTGGATTTTGTATTTGAATGTGTTTGAATCAACACATTCCGCCCACAGAGTCCGGATCGATCCCGAAAAGACGTCTGCAGTCCTTACGCCTTTACACCCACAATCCGACGGCATGATGGAGAGGTTTAATCGCACTATTTTGAACAACCTCTCTGCTGGTATCTAGGAATCAAGAGGACCGAGACAAAATTCTCCCCCTCTTCCTGTTAGCCTATAGGCGTGCCGTCCCTGAGACTACCGGCTTCACACCTTCCCAGATGCTGTTCGGCAGAGATCTTCGTCTTCCCGCCGATCTAGTGTTTGGCCGCCCTCCAGATGTGCTTTCATCGCCAGAGGAGTACATGGAAAATCTTCGGGCACGGTTTGAAGACGTGCATCATTTTGCTCGGCAGCGGATCAGTCTGAAGACGGGGAAGATAAAGACTCGCTACGACGCGAAGGCTACGGAACACGAGTTCAACATGGGTGACAAAGTTTGGCTATGGAATCCTATTCGACGGAAAGGCTTGTCTCCCAAGTCTCCGTGGGACGGTCCTTACACAGTCCTAATCAGACTGTACGACGTCATCGTACAGAATCGTAAGTCACCTAACTCGAAACCAAGAGTCGTTCATTACGATCGGCTAGCCGTTTACAGCGGTTGTAATTAATTAAATGAGTATTAGACCATGGTCACTATGGCGTAATACTTCCTTTCTTTAACCTCTCATTTCTTTCTTGTCTCTCTCTCCTCTTCCTTTTCCCTCAATTCTCTTTTACTCAGCACTTACGCCATAATTAGTGCACTAATTTGTAATGTGTTGGTTTTATTAATCTGCACTTCTTTAGTATGTTTATTACTTATTAGTGTGTAATTATTTATTATATTCATTATTTATTCGTGTGTATTTGCTTATTGTGTTTATTGATTACTTGTTTAAATTATGTTGTTAAGGTCTTGTTAAATGTTATACACTGTAGATATTTGTTTGAATTTTCGTGGCAACCCGCTGTTTTGGGGTTTAAAATAGTTCAAAATTCGTATTCTACGCTTCACATAGTTACATTTTGCCTTTTGTTGCGCGAAAGTTGGTCAACTAGGAACGGAGATACCGAGGTGTTGGCTTCCCCATTCATTTGTATATAGTTTCTTGAAATCTCGAGAAATATTGGTCCTAGGTAACTTCACTCTTGGGGACTTAATTTTTAACGCGAAATTTCACGGTATTTCGCCAAAAGTCGCCAAGCTTGGCAACATTTTGGTCATTTGGCCCGATTTTCCCAGTGGGGGTTGTAAAATTAGTTTTTCTGCATTAACAATCATAATAGCCTAATATTACTCTTCTATTACGCATCATAATCGAGTCTGTTCTAGTACATTCCACGGATGGTTCTCTCTGGAACCCTCCAGGGTGTTCGTCACAGCCTATAAAAGCGGGTTCCCCCAGTTTGAGTCTTAGTCTTGCTTCTGCTCCTGTCAAGAGCAGATAGATGTCCGTGAAAGCCTAAGGCTTGGTATTGATGCTATAGAAGCGGTGTTATCGCTTGTTTATGACGCTGTGATTTTAAGTGCTGTGTATAAATTCTTCATTGCTGAGTCTTGAGGGACTTTTAGTGTTATCCCTCGTATATTTCCACTGAATTTAGCCTGTGGAAGTGTTTTATTTGTTGTGAGAATTAAAGGCCCCATACACGTGTCGACCGATCGCACGATTTCCTACGACTCCTCCGAAAAGCTATTAGTGCTGGGGGGATTTTTGTCACCGGAGCAGCGGATATTTAGCCATAAATCTCCATTTATGGTTAAAGTGGGAGTGCTTTGGGTCGTCAGATCGAATGTTTGACGATTTTTCGTTCGACCGTCCCGCAACTTCAAAGGAACCGCTCTCGAAAGGTTGCTAGTTTTGCCAAATATGGCAATGCATCGACTTAGTGGCGATTTCTTTTTGTTTTACGTTGAACCTCAACGACCCTCAATGACCTACCCTGGAGGAATAAGTCAATTCCAGTTTTATCCGGGAACTGGATCATTTTAAATGTGTTTTTTATTTTATAATTGATGTTAACTACTATAATAAAATCTTATAAATTAAATTATGTGTAGTTATAACTTGGCTATTAATTTATATTTATAATCCATTACATGTTCCGTTAATCCATAGTAAAATATATTTTATGCAGGAAAGGGAGGAAAGAGGAATGAATGAATGTAAGGGGCTTTATCCAGGGACGGATCCAGAAGAAATTTCTAGAGGGGCCACAAAACATTTTTCGTTGCATTTTCTTAGAAAATCACTTGAATTTACAAAGCACGTCAAGTTTCTATACTGTAAACTTAGTTCGTCTAGGTGGAAGGGGGAGAACGTGGGCCTGTGCAACCCCCCCCCCTCAAAATTTTTTTGACTAAGTTATAATGTACTTCTTTGTTAATATATTCCAGGATCTGGAATCCTCTGTATTTTTTAAATATCATATTCCCTAAAAACATGCTTTTTGTCTTCTTGACTAATTTTGCTATAATTTTTTTTTTTTTTTATATTGTTGAGTGATGACACATCAATTTCTGATACCAGTAAATGCCAGCTCTATTTACAAAGTTTTTCGTTAAGCAAATCTCCCACTTTTGTAAAAACTATTTTACTATCAGAATGTAATTGAAAATGATAGGCTGTTACATCATGTCTAAAATAAAATTTTAATACATGTAAAACTAATACAATTTACTGACCGCTTTCTGATAATCAAGAATGCTTCAATAATGAGATGACACACACATATTTATTTATTTTTTAATGATCAACAGTGCTTTGAAAAAGTAAGACTATCGTAAAATAGAAATAAGAATAAATTGGTAAACAAATACTATAATATCAGTGATTAACTGAATTTCACTTTTGAAATGTCTTTTATATGCATGTAATTTCACAAAGCTAAGAAGTTAAGTTTGGTTTGGCGTTATTTAGATTGCCTTTGTTTTGAATCCGCACAGATTTATTTTTTAACAGCATTAGTTCGACCGGAAATAAATTAGAAAATTGCTCAAAAACGAACTTCAAATAACAGCGATATTTCGGATCATCGTATCCACTGTAGTGTTAAATCGTACATTTTTGAAAATTACTAAGGTACTTGTTCCCCCTCCAAACACAATTAGTTCTATTTGAAAGATTTTGAGTTCTCCATATCAAAAAAGTTTATATATTCAACATATTTAACGAAAATTAAATCCAATCCCTATATTCTCAAACATAAAATCAATGTTATAACCTACACGAATTTAGACACATTCGTTTTATCGAAAATCAAAATGGCGTATGCAGCCATGGGAACCGTGAATTAGTTACAAGCTGTTGTCATGAAAAATGAAGAGCATCAATAAATAGCAAAAAAGGAGACATATTGGCAGAAGCAAACATATTTTTATGGCCGTGCACGTGAAAATCCTATGTTTCACTGCTAAATATTTTGCTGGGTGACAAATGATTTTCGCTGTGCTTTATGATACCTATTTCTGTATATACATTTTTAGTGAAAACCTATTTCCCGAGAAACTTGTATCTGAATGTATCACAAGTTGTTTATAATGTATTGCAAGCGTTTTTAGCTGAAAAGAATCAAGAAAATATTAACAGGAAAATTTCCTAGTATTTTCTAATATTTAGATTGTAGATAATGCAACAGATCAAGATTTTGCTGGACAAGAAAATAGTTAATATTCAGGTTTCTTTTCATGAAACTGAAGTGTGCAGATTCCGGGTTCTGACCTCTTGCATGACAGTCGATCTAACGGTCGAGTTATGGCCGGTTTTCTCGAGATGTCACGTGAACAAGCATGAGAACTCCTTAAAAAGTCCACCTCACAAACCCCGATTACATTTATCAATTTAGCTTTGTTCAAAACAGAAGAACATCTCCAAAATACATTTTAATCAGTGACTGCCCTAAGAGCGGAATACATTGGAATTGTTTCGTGGGCTTAAGTAAAGAAGCCATTCATGCCATGTGCATCCATCTTATTTTCATTAGGATGCATCGTGAAGTACATATACATACAGCACTACTGTATTACATACAGTATGCCCACTAAAGTCCTTTGCCACCCTCTTAACATCGGAACTGCTGATTCTATATTCATAAAAGTGGTGTCTAGGAGGTATAGTAAAATTGACATGCTCTACACAAGAAAGCCGCTTACAGCGCTACCTGGCAGCTAAATTCGGAGTTTGCATTCTTATCTCAAAAACGGTACAAGATATGGGGAAAAAGTCAAATTTATCCAGCATCATCGATTTGTAAGAAAAGATACCTTGGACAATATCAGTGTGCATAATATTGCTACGGATGGAAGACCTAAAGCGCGCATGGTCAAGTTTCCCAAAACTGCTCTTGCCTGATATTTGATTCATTTATCTTTCATGCTTAAAGTGTTTTCCGACAGCAAAATACACGCATGAACTGTGGTCTGCTATCCCCGCAGCACATTGACCAACACATGACTGGTGGCAAGCTGGGTAAGTAATACGATTTTACTCCTCGCATTTTACGTTTTCTGTTTTTAACATCAATGTACGCAAGGTGTCTTCTCTTACTAAATCCAAGATGCTGAATTACTTTGTAATTGACTTTTTTTCCCGTATCTCGTACCGTTTTTGAGATAAGAAACGCTAACTCCAATTTTAGCCACCAGGTGGCGCCTTAAGAAGTTTCCTTGCGTAGCGCATGGCTACTTTACCATATCTAGACTCCACTTTTATGAATACAACAGCCGCCGTTTAGCAGTTAAGAGGGTGGCAAGGGACTTTATTATGTGGGCATACTGTATATAAATTTCTTATAGCAATAGACGCGTATTTACGGCAATTAGACCAAGTGTCAGAAAAGTGTTAAGAAAAACTACTATATTGTCTGAGACTGTAAAAAGTCCAGTTTACTTTTCTACAAACTGTGCTGTCTTAAAATCAATAAATGTTTGTTTCTATAGCAATATGCAATTCAATAATTGCCATGCATTGAGATAATTGGTCGGTCATTTTTGAAAGTGCGTTTCAGGGGCCCTATTCCACATACCTTCCATTTTTCGCTAAAAAACAACCGAAAGTAATGATACCAATGGTAATTTCAAAGATTTATAACTGCAATTAACTGATACACGTACAACAAAACAGAAAATTGGATTATTGAAAGCGAAGAATATTAATTGTGGAATAAATTTGATCTTCATGAGTTGATACCTGGCAAAAATCTAATATTGCTTCCTCCCCAGACAGTTTAGTCTCCGGTTAAGAGGTCACATTTGCTAAAGTTGATTAATTAAAAAATAAGGAAAGATTTACATTGTATTTATTGTGTAGGCATAAGTACAGAGAAAAACCTGTCCGTTAAGCGATTTTAAGAATTTCTAATATTTAAAACAGTCTCATTCATACCATTTAGGTCGAAATTTTGCACAAGTATTCCAAAAAAGAGAGAAAATCTTTAAACATATTTTAAGCTATGCGTTCACTAATTTTTAGAAATTTTCTGGTACCTTTTAAGTTCGAAGAAGAAACTCGAACTCATTGTTACACCAACCTGTTTGAAAAGCTCTCAGTGAAAAAAATCTAGAATTTGTACATTTTTCGCATTTTAGTTGTGAAAATAAGCCTCATTTGCCTTGAGAAAAAAGTGTACTTCCAGCTAGTAGGTTATATCAGTATAATCGGAACGAGCATTCTACTAACACACTGTTAACAGATGTAGTTCAACGTTTGACTATACAATGAAGCTAAATTAGCTGCATCCTTTCTATAGAGAAACGTTTCACCATGATTTGGTTAAATTGATCGGATAAGCACCACCAAATCATGGTTTAAGGTTTCTCCGTATAAAGGTTACAGCTAATTCAGCATCATTTTATGGTGAAATGTTACTTACTTTTATTAACAGTGTATTCTAATAACATATTAGCACTTTGCAGTGTAAATTTCTGCAAGCAATACAACGAAGGACAGAAACCATCCGAACATCAATATGAAAAATGCTCCAGATAGATCATCGAGATGAATTTCTATGGTTGTTTTTGATACGTCAGATTCTAAAGACTTCCTTTTGAGCTGAGAAAGAAAGACGGTGTCCCCCGCGATTTTCTGTAGCAGCCCTGAATCTACGAGTCGATGAACGATTGAATTCAGACGATCCGGACAGCAGAACTTTCTTGAGAACGGAATACCGCTTAGCCCTATAGAAAAGGAATCTTTTGATGTGAAATAGTCGTTTGCGTACGATGCCATCCAGTACGAACTCCCAATGAATGCCTTCTTAGATGCACTCTCGTGGAATGCTTCTAAAGCGCCTCCGGTTTCCACATTGTTGCGAACCAGGCAATGGCCTATGGCCTTCCAACTCTCCTCTTGAGATTTCAGGAAGTACCCGATCAAGTAACTGTCGCTGATGGTGAAGCACTTAAAAGATCTGTCTGTCGATGCCATGGACAAATCGGATATGTCTCGAATTCCACTTAGAGTAGGGAATGACAAGAAAGACAGAAGTACAGCTTTGTAGCTATAACTGAGAATCATGACGCCCATGATCCAGGTCAGTATGAATAACCTGAGTGCGTTTGTTTTCATTTTGAAATCGGGCGACTGTTCCAAGATGCTTCCAAAGGTAATCAACAGCACTCTCTGCAGAGGTATCTTCCTGTTCATGAATAGGTAGAAAAGAAGAGAGAATGCAACGAAGAGTATCAAGATGGAGATCCAGACCTCGTAAGTAAACGGATGCAATATGGCCAACTTTTTGGAGATTGGTTGTGGCCTGTCCGTCATGAATGTAATTGTGGACTGGAAGTGGGGAAAAGAAAAATTTGTCGCTTGGTATCTCTCTTCTGTAAGAAGTATCCCACTCACGGACAGGTCAGCTTCGGAACGGATGATCATTCCAAGATTTCCAGACCAGTTCCCATCTGGTTGCCTTGTTCCAGCTGCGTGGTCTGGTGGCGTGAGTACCTCGTACTGGGCTTGAAGTCCCTTTGAGAGAAGGCGTATTATTTCAGGGAATCCGACATAAATCGTACTTCCGTCTTTATTCACTATGCTGTTTTCTTGTAATTTTGGTGCGGTATGAGAGACAAATTTAAGAATATTTGACTGATTAGTTTCCATAGTTACTGTGGCAAGTTTGTCTTGACTAGCAGCAGGTTGTGAAATTTTACGCACAGAGAAATTGTCCTTTCGCTCATAACTTTTGAATTTGAAATAACTTTAAATTTTGCATGCACATTTGGCCTAAGAAATTGTTAATAGCAATTTTTTTCCTAAATGCAATTATCTGATTGTGAATATTTTATCGTAAGCTTGTTCAAAATATTTGTTTTAGAAGGGATTGTATAGGGTTGATGAAAAAAGAACATTCTAGAATTAAAAGTAGAGCTACTTTTTAAACCAAGACTTCCCCGTTGAATAGAATTCATTCTAAAATATAAAGTCTGTGATCGGATTCTTCAACATCCTTCAGTTATTTAGAGTTTAGAGTTATGAGCTATATTTTGTACTGCACAGATACATAAAGCTTGATTCCAATTTATATATTTTCCACTTTCTTCTCTTTTTAAATAATATACTTCATTCTTCCATGTAACAAATTTTGTCGTTCAGCTGGCATCCCTTTTTTATTCTATACATCTTCAATTTTACTATGAATGCATTTTTATTTTTGTAGTTAAATAGCTACTTGATTTTTTTAAACGTTATTGAAGGTTTACTCTACTTAGAAAAGTTACTCAGAGCAAATAATTAGGAAGTACCAAATGAATTTTAATCTGCAAAAGTGGCAAATTAATTGTTCACCTGTCTAGTGCTGTAAGGTACTTGAATGTTAAATGTAGATGAATTCTTAAAATTCAGTTTTTTTAACACTTCAAATATTTAACTAATAGTTTCCCATACATGCAACTTTTAACGTATGATATTTTGATCAATACATAAATAAACTGTGAAATATATAATAAAAATACGTTGTATACTACAGAAACCTAAATACATCGAAGTGTAGATAGAAAATTTTTCTTTTGCTTTACCAATAATTCTTCAATTTCTTTGATTTTCCAAGTCTAGAGATTCGATTTGGCAAACGAACATTCTATTAGTTCAGTTCTATTTTACAGCTCTACATTAGAAGGCTTTTTTCACTGTACAGTGCAGATAATTAAGACAGCATTTCCATCAGTACATATGAACCGGAAAATGTAAGTGCTTACGGAGACGGCATTCTAGGAACAGCCACTGTTGATGCAATAATTAGAGCTTTTGGTGTAATAATTAGAAATTGTTTAAACTGTGAAGAGAGTTCAATATGCTGAAGGAACAAGTAGATTATTCTTACCAGCTATTTGCATCCTATGACGAAGAAAAAAAATTGTATGGACCCTTAAACAGTCAAATTCGGAGCGGTCTACCTTCGGACATGCTTGTCCACAGACACCCTTCGGTAATAGTCAAATAAATTAGTAATAGGATCGGGAATCGAAGCACATCCACTTTATCCATAATCGATTCCATACAAGTGCTTTTGTTACATACTTAATGTATTTACGTACGATTGCTTAAAATTCAGACATTTCTTAACCGCAATTGTCACGGGGCTTTGTTAAAAATAAATCACTATTCGGAGTCTTTATTCTATAAAAAAGAGAGCAATTTATTTTTTAAAAATAACGTACAAACTTCAATAGACTTTAACATTTGGGTCATCAATACTTGTAAAATTTTAGATATCGTAAACATTTCATTTCACTTAATGATACCTGTCCCAACCTTATCTATGTATTATTCACTTAATGATACCTGTCCCAACCTTATCTATGTAACTTTATTATCTACCTATATATTTTTTATATAAATACGCTAAGGAAATCCTTTGTGTCCCTTTTGCAGCACATTGAGCTAACGGACGAGCGCGAAATTCGGCACAGTTAATGTTCGTATGGAGGTGACTGTGCGAATGCTAAAATTTTTATGTAATATGCTAATGCACCGTAAAAAATTAGAGAAATAATTTGTCATGCAGTATTTAGCGCCAAGTCAGGCGATGGTTCCATTGTTGTGTCAATTTTGAAATAGCATTTAAGTTTCTGCAGTACTATAGGGTTATAGTATTTCAATAAAATTTGCAAAAAGTGAAATTATTCGCCACTTTAGTGAAAACATTTTGAAATACATCGCCAATCAATAGGACATGAAAATAACATTATATTTAATGAGATGTGTCTGGAAATATTTCCGACCAAACATACTCTCGGATTATATATTGAAGTCAGTTATTCTAGCACCTAAAAGTGAAGATTGTGCATTTATCAATATTGATATACTTTATCGAATACCTGGTGAGCAGAGAACATATCATAGTTACGATATAATAATTTGCCATAATGACAATGAAATCAATAACTAACAATTTGCTACGATGACAATAAAATCAGTAACTATTTAGCACAGTTTTTACTTTATTTATTACTAGCGGCTACCCGCGACTTCGTCCGCGTCGGCTTTAGAATTAGGTCCCGAGAGAAACGAAGCATGTGTGAATAACAAATATGTTTGCGACTAAAGAAACTGCATTTAAATATTATTTGCTTTTTACTTATTTTAAATGAAGTATAATGCATGGTAGTATACTTCATTTAAAATAACAGAGTATGTAAAATTACTAAATTTAGATTTTTTTTCAGGCATTTGGCGAATAGAGACAGTTACTACAGTATTTGCGAATTGTTTTGAGCGTTCTTGTAAAAGAAATATTTATGCTATATGCATGAATTTTAGCCTATGTTAATTAGAAATAGTGCAGCTTTCTATTAGCGAAAAAGTTTTAGAATCGGTTCTATAGTTACAGAGATTCCCATAGAGCGTAATGTATTAGAATTATTTTGAGTGTTCCTGTAAAGGAACTATTTGCACTACATGCATTAATTTTAGCCTATAATACTCAAGAATAGTGTAGCTTATATCAGTGAAAAAAGTTTTGGAATCGGTTCAGTACTTACAGAGATACACATAGAGCGTAATGTAATTCTTATGAGTATCCCTGTAAAAGAACTATTTGTGATATATGCATGAAAGGTAGCCTATAACACTCAGGGTCCCCCCAGTGTCTAAGTGGGTCTGCTCTCAAACCTGGAAGGCGGGAGATGCCAGGTTCAAACACCGGTCGCACCTGTCGACCTAGCCGCTCGCAGTTTTCCGTGTTTTTTCCAAAAACCTCGCGAAAATACGGGCTAGGATCCCTTAGAAAGTTCCCCCCAGAGGAATAACCCATATAGGCCTAGGACCCTAGTGCAGTCAATCGGTCTTAATCCCCAAACAAACAAACAATAATACTCAGGAATAGTGTAACTAAGTTTTAAATTTGGTTTAGTAGCTATAATTCCATAGAGCCCAATACATTAGAATTATTTTGAATGTTTTTGTAAAAGAATTATTTATGCTATATGCTTGAAAGGTTGCCTGACTGTTAATCCAGGGCATAAGCTATCTTCATTACGAAATTTTCCAAATCCGTTCAGCAATTTGTGTGTGATTCAGTCAAAAACATCTAAACACACAAACGTACACATTTTTTATTGACTATGTCATTTTATCTCTCAACTAGCTGAAGTACCCGTCGTTGACGGGTTATACTGAATGCAAATTTCTAAAAGCAAGAACTTTCGTCAGCATTGTTGGAGTACTCAGAATTGATGTAGTATGTTGCCAAAGTAAAGAAAGCGCAATTATAATTTTTATGTATTGTTAAAATATTACAGGTTAGAGAGTAACTAAGTAATATCATTTCATTCGCTTTGGTCGTAATTATGTTGTCATGTCGTGTATACTGCTAGGAGCGGCACTAGCAGTTCTGTTGGTAGCGTAACACAAGGCGTAATGAAAACAATAACAATTTATTTAAATTAAGAAGAAGCATATCCGATACATATAGTTTCAGCTCTTCAGCATCGTGTCATAGCCCTCTAATTACAGGCTAGAATCGTGGAGGAGTCCAAACGAAAAAAAGATACATGAATATTGTTCACTTGGTGAGCGACTGGGTGGAGAGACCAACCTATCTCTCTGAAACCTCTAGTCCATCTGCCGGGCACCGGCTCGCCTCGAGAACTCGTCAGCCAAGGTAGCTCCACCATCAAAGACACGCCGACGCACCTGTGCACCTGTAGGTCGTGGGAAAGTCAGCCAAAAGAGGTTCTCATCCCCTACTGGAATACTGGCCCAAGGCTAGCTGAAAGAACTGCATTTTCTTGAAAGTTTTGTGGGGGTGACCACGCTGTCACAGCTCCTTCCCCCTCCGAAGAAATTTTTGCTTTCACTGGGAGCAAAAATTAAGTCAAAACTTGAGACGAATTAGGGAAGATTGAAGTACAATCCCCAATTACATTATCAAGCATCACAATATCAGAGAGTTTACCCTCCCCCATTTTTTCCAAGCTACACAAATTGCGTTTTAGCAACGTTGAGGCTTTTGCCTCCTACCGCTATTTTTTTATGCATAAATCAAATAATAATATAAAAGAAACACGTAATTCTAAACACTTAATGAATTATTGAAAAAAATAAACATATGCAAAACAATTTTAAAAAACAATATATACAATCATGAAGATAGAGATGATACAAGCTTCATTGGCTGCCCTGATTAGAACGGCTAAGAGCATCTGCGTTTGTATGCTTCCTCCCAGGCTTATGTACAATTTCAAATTTGTACTGCTGCAAACACAGTGCCCACCTAGTTAGTCGGGAATTTGTTCCTACCATTTTATTCAGATAGACTAACGGGTTATGGTCAGTTTGTAACACAAAGTGTTGTCCATCCAAGTAATGGTTCAATTTTTTTACACCATAAATTATAGCAGCTAACTCTCGCTCGATAGTGCTGTAGTTTCGTTCCGCCTTAGAGAACTTTTTGCTTAGGTACACTATCGGATGTTCTTCTCCCTCAAATACTTGGGCAAGAACAATTCCTGCACCTATCAAACTCGCGTCCGTCTGTACTAGGAACTCTCGAGAGAAGTCTGGGGCGAATAAGACAGGACTTTTTGTAAGTTCCGCTTTCAAGGCCTGAAATGCTCTCTCGCATTCGTCACTCCATTCTATATTTTCCCGTTTTATTTTTCCTTTCAAAGCATCAGTTAAGGGCGCTGCCAGAACCGCATACTGGTTTATGTACCTTTGGTAATAGCCGCACAATCCGAGGAACGCCCGTACCTGGGTTTTCGTTTTTGGAGTCGGAAAATCCTGGATTGCTTGAATTTTTGCCTGACTCGGGGACCGTTTCCCGGACCCCACCTCATGACCTAGAAATCGAACGTGGTTCTGTGCGAACTTACATTTTGTGGGCTTAACTTTCAGACCCGCCTCATTTAATCTATCTAGCACAGCATCGAGATGTTTCATATGCTGTTCCCAGTCGTTAGAAAAAATTGCAATGTCGTCTATATACGGCACAGCAAAACATTCTAACCCCCCTAGCACAATACTAATTAATTTGCAAAAGTAAAATGGCGCATTGACCAACCCGAACATCATTCTTTTCGGAATATAGGTGCCAAAGGGAGTAACAAAGGCCGCATACCTTTGAGCTCTTTCTGAGAGCGGTATTTGGAAATACCCCTTCGTTAAATCCATCACTGAGATGAACGATGCAGCACTTACCCTTTCGACAACCTCCTCAATGTTTGGTAACGGGAAAAATTCAATTTCTGTTTTTGCATTCAAGGCCCTATAATCAATGCACGGTCTAGGATCTTTTCCCGGGCATTCCACGAGAATCATCGGGGCGGAAAAGTCACTTTGTCCCATCTCTATTACTCCTAGTTCTAACAGGCGTTTTATTTCATTCCTTAGAATTTCCGTTTGCCTAGGCGACATACGGTACGGCTTGACTCTAATTGGTTTTTCATCAGTTAATTTTATATCCATTTCTACTAAGGGCGTCATTCCGGGATCCGCTGAAAACACCTTGCGATGTTTACCCAATAAATTTTGTAAAGCACCGATTTGCTCAGTTGATATTTTTTCGTCCAAATTGCTTTCCCGTACTAATTCGGAGAAGTCGAACTGAGTCGGATCGGGTAAGGGATAAGGAATCTCCGCCGTTTCCTCGATTTCTTCACTATCGTCCTCTAATATTAAATTTACGTATTCCGGTCTCTTATGATAAGGCTTCATTAAATTTACATGATAAATAGTATTTTTATTTCTCTTTTCGGGAATATCAACCGTGTAATTTGTTTCGGAAATTACGCTTGTAACCACACCTGGACCTATCCAATTCACTGCCATTTTGTGAGGCTTCGCCGTAGCTAGCACCAACACAAGATCTCCGACTTTGAATTTACGCGAAACAGCATTCCTATCATACCATAGTTTTCTCTTCTCTCGGCATTCCGTCATTCGTTCTACAGCTAAATCCTGGCACAATTTTAGTCTACTATTCAACTCTAAGATGTAGTCCACAACATTTTGACTAACTTCCTCCTCGTTCATCCAATTTTCGTAAACGATCGTATGCGGCATCCTAAGATTTTTCCCGTATATGATTTCAGCTGGACTAAAACCCGTGCTTTCATGCGTGACTGTACGCAGGGCAAAAAGTGCCATTGGCAAAACATTCTCCCAGTCACTTCCAGACTCTAAACACAATACTTTAATGACCTTTTTTAAGGTGGAGTGCATTCTCTCCACACACTGAGACTGTGGATGACAGATTGAGGAATTACTGACACGTATGTCATACTTATTGAAAAACGATGTCGTTAATTCGCTCGTAAACGAAGTACCTAGGTCACACTGAATTTCCCGAGGGAAGCCCGTCTTAGAAAAAATCTGAAGTAGCGCGTGCACCACAGATTTTGAAGTTACATCTTTCATTGGAATAGCGTCGCAAAATTTCGACGATACACACACACATGTTAGAGCATATTTGTTATTATTTTCACTAACAACTAAAGGTCCGATTGTATCGACTGACAAACGTCTGAACGGTTCAGAAATTATAGGGACCAACTTCATCGGCGCTTTCTTTTTGTCCCGATTTGTTCCCACTTTTTGACACGGATCACACGATCTAACATAATCTTCTATATCTTTGTAGCAATTAGGCCAGAAAAAATGAGCAAGTATTCTGTCTTTAGTTTTTGTCACCCCTAAATGACCGGATATCGAAGAGTGGCATAGATATAATATATCTCCCTTAAACACTGTGGGTACACATAGCTGTATTTTTTCGTCGCCTCTTTTCGATACCGAAATTCTTACCAACCTGTCGTTTCGTATTTCAAATTCTGTTTCCCTTTCATTCTCAGCTTTTTTCCACAACTCTTTAAGCGCAGAGCACTCCTTTTGTGCCACCAAGAAATCCTCTTTCGTAATGCTAGCAAGGGGCGATTTTTCCGACTTCTCAAGCGAAGGGATTAGCGCGTCCCCCTCTCCTATTGTTAGAACTTCCCCGTTATCTATTCCTGCTGCTTCCGAAGAATTGGGATTACAACTTTCGCCCTCTAAGAGTTGAAATTCATTTTGTTCAGGCGATTTCTGTCTATTATTCATCCCTTGATTTTCCTCACTTTCTCGCGCCATACTACGCGTAATAACAGCATTCACCGAGTTTACCTTGCTCTTCTGTTCCTCAATCAGTTGGGCGGTACGATTACCCATCAAATACAAACCCTGGCTTAACTCCGCTGGTTTTACAGCCGCTTTCGTTTCAATTCTCCCAAATTCGCCTTCGATTATTACCCTAGCTAAGGGCAAACATTTACATGTGGCGTCCAAAGGTTGCTTAATCCAGACATGGTCCGGCAACAAATCTTCCGGAGAAATCATGTCACTTTCACACAAATCTATACATGTCCCGCTATCTCTGAGATATTCCCTTTGTTCACCATTAATGAGAGCTTTACTAATATATGGTTCGAAACCCTCTCCTAAAATATTTTTCGCATTTAAATTATGTACAGGGTATTTCTGCCTGTCCGGGTTTTCTGGACAGAAGGGTCTGATATGTCCCGTTTTTTTACATAAATAACATACCACATTCCTTGGTCTATCAAAATTTTCATTTTTTTTCGCGTCAGACTCTTTCGAGACAAATTTCTCTTTTCTTTCCGGCTTTGACTCCCTATTAAATTTACTTTGATTCTGGTTGAATTTATCATGCGTTCTGAATGAATTCCTACCAAAATTTCGGGGTTCTACTTTCCTTTGGTCTCTTCGAACCGCCTCAAATTTATCGCATTTTTCTGCTAAAATCGCGGCGTCGTTGATTTCGTCCCATACATCTACATAATGTTCGCGAATATTTCCTGGGATGCGTTTCTTTATCTGCTCCGTGAGCATCAATTCTTTTAAAGTCTCAAAATCTCTTATCTCTAACGTTTCTAGCCAATTCTCTAAATATCCCCTAAGCTCATAAACTAAATCTGACCACGGCGCGTTCGGTTTTCGGTCATGACATTCGAACTTGTTCCTTAATGCTCTAGCACTGAGTTTAAACCGTTTGAATAGCACTTTCTTAATGTGCTGAAAATCATCTGCTTTTTCCTGGGGTTCTTTCACAATTATTTCCGCAATATCTGGGGGTAAAAGCGGAATTAACTGGGACACCCAATTATCTTCCTCCAACTTTTCCCTACTTGCCTGTCTTTCAAAAATCATCATAAATAAAGAGATATCAATTTGTTTAGGATCGAATTTCGGCACCAGGTCTTTCAGATTTGACCTGCGTGGAACCGATTCATGATCAGAAATTGTAGAAGCTGCTACACTGCCGGTTTCGACCGCAACTTGTAATTTGAGTTTTTCTAACTCGTGTTGCCTTTCCTTATCCTTTTCTAGAACTTCCTTTTCTTTTTCTAATCTCTCGGTTTCGAGCTCTTTTTCTATTCGTTCTAGAAAATCCTTCGCGGTTTCCTCATCATAATCAGAGGCGCTAATGATAGCCTGTATTATCTCTCTTACTTTGTTTCTAGCCGTCACACTAGTATCAAACTCCTCTGCTAACAATAGCAGCGTATTTTTGACAGTTTTGTTTAATTTCTTTACGAACGCCATTATTTAAAGACAATTAAGAAAAAACCTGTCACCAATATCTAACCAGTAAATTTTCGAAATACAGAATTTAAACACAATTAATTAATTATTGAAACTTCCCTTTCTACTCGAGCAAGTAGTAAACATAAGACTGCCTAGATAACACCAATCTCACATTAACTTAACTTTACTTAGAATTTTATAAACTCTAATTCTCTGGTGCACATAAATACACTAAAAATTATTAATAAAAACCTTTAAACTAATAAAAATATTCCTGGTTATGTGAATAATTTTTCATATTTTATGCAAAATCTCATTACATAAAAAATTACCTCGTTACATTGACTACACACTGTCGAAATAACAATAATTAAGTACACAAACAGTTTACAATTTTCTATACTCAGAGTTGAACTTAAAATAACTTAAATTTCTGCACCCGTTCCTACACACGTATATATTTATCACAATATATTACAACCCTATAACCTCACTGCTAAGATGCCAAAACATAAAATACTCTCCGATATAATGACACTTAACAATACAAAAAGGGACTTACTCATTTGAAGAAGCCTTCGCTGACATCAACGCAGGGGCTCGTCGTATAATTATACCCGTCCGATTTCTGTCGTCTCTTTGCTCCACTGAAGTCGGTACGCTGAAGGGGAATCGCAGACGTCTGTAAACACTCGCTGGATTTCCTTCTACAGGTCAGACCACTAGCTTTAGGACACAGGACTCGAACACTGGGGAACCTCCTTCGAACAACACTGGAACGCAGGCACTTCAGAAATGTTCAACTCGATATTTCAACATGGGCTAGAGTTTTTCTTTACAACTCTAATATCCCGCCTCATGCCACCATTTAATTAATCATATTATAGCTGTCATGTCGTGTATACTGCTAGGAGCGGCACTAGCAGTTCTGTTGGTAGCGTAACACAAGGCGTAATGAAAACAATAACAATTTATTTAAATTAAGAAGAAGCATATCCGATACATATAGTTTCAGCTCTTCAGCATCGTGTCATAGCCCTCTAATTACAGGCTAGAATCGTGGAGGAGTCCAAACGAAAAAAGATACATGAATATTGTTCACTTGGTGAGCGACTGGGTGGAGAGACCAACCTATCTCTCTGAAACCTCTAGTCCATCTGCCGGGCACCGGCTCGCCTCGAGAACTCGTCAGCCAAGGTAGCTCCACCATCAAAGACACGCCGACGCACCTGTGCACCTGTAGGTCGTGGGAAAGTCAGCCAAAAGAGGTTCTCATCCCCTACTGGAATACTGGCCCAAGGCTAGCTGAAAGAACTGCATTTTCTTGAAAGTTTTGTGGGGGTGACCACGCTGTCACAATGTGATGCGCGAACGAATATTGACGCATATTGAAATAATTTTCGCAAAATCTCAAAATCTAATCAACATTTTTGAAAAATTTTGAAGGCTAGAATTTAAGTTGAGTGACAACCTATCCTGTCACCCAATTTCGTTCCATTCCCTGCAGTCTTTATTTCGTGATGCTGGAACAAAATTTCAGCATTTTAAAACGATTTTCGCAAAATCTCAAAATGTAATCAATATATTTTAAAATTTCAACGCCTATAAATTAAGATTAGCAACTACCTATCCTATCACTCAATTTCGTATCATTCGTATTAGTCGTTATTACGTGATGTTTGAAGAAATATAAGCGTATTTTGAGAGAATTTTCACAAAATCTCAAAATCTCATAAAAGTGTTTAAAAAATTGGACACCTATAGTTTATGTTGAGCAACCATCTATCATGTGACCAAATTTCATGTCATTTGCTTTACTCATTATTACTTAATGCGGGAACAAAGATTCACTCAGTTTTAAACGATTTTCGCAAAATCTCGAAATCGGATCAATTTTTTTTAATTAGATGCTTATAGTTTAAGGTGAGTGACCACCTATCATTTCACCAAATATCATTTTTTCACCTTTGCAGTTATTACGTGATGTGCGAACACAAATTTACGCAGTTTGAAATGATTTTCGCAAAATCTCAAAATCTAGTCAAGATTTTTTTTAAAAATTCGACGCCTATGTTCTAAGTTGTGTGACCACCTATCATGTCACTCAATTTCATATCATTCGCTTCAGTCGTTTTTACGTGATGCTTGAACACAAATTTACGCAGTTTGAAAGTTTTTTCGCAAAATCTCAAAATCCAATCAGGATTTTTTAAAAATTGGACGCCTATGTTTTAAGTTGAGTGACCACCTATCACGACACCCAATTTCATATCATTCGCTTCAGTCGTTTTTACGTGATGCTTGAACACAAATTTACGCAGTTTGAAAGGATTTTCACAAAATCTCAAAATCCAATCAAGATTTTTTAAAATTTTGATGCCTATGTTTTAAGTTGAGTGACCACCTATCATGACACACAATTTCATATCATTCGCTTCTGTCGTTTTTGCGTGATGCTTGAACACAAATTTACGCAGTTTGAAACGATTTTCGCAAAATCTGAAAATCTAATCAAGATTTTTTAAAAATTCGACGCCTATGTTTTAAGTTGAGTGACCACCTATCATGACACCAAATTTCATATCATTCGCTTCAGTCGTTTTTACGTGATGCTTAAACAAAAAAAGCGTCACGGACAGAATGACAGACAGACAAACTTTTTTTGGGGGGTCGCATCGGATTCTCGGGTGCTTGAAACGGATAGAAATCGCAAAATTTTTGAATTCCAAGAAATGTACAGACAAAAGTCTAATTTTATTTATATAGATAGATACCCTTATTGGAAAATGTGTCCCAAAAATGCACATAATAAAGCACATAATAAAGCGACATAAAAAAGCGACATAATTTTACATGTATTTAAATACTATTAGTTCACAACAGCTTTAATATCGAGATTAAAGCAATCTTTAGTCTCGATATTGTTACACTATTTCGTAAGCTGTAGAATATGCTCCACATGTATTTTTTACATATATTCAAATATTATTAGTTCACAACAGCTTTAATCTATTGTTAAAATATTTCGTAAGCTGTAGAATATGCACCACATGTATTTTTCTATAAATAGGTTACACTCATAAAAATTTCAACATAGGGTTACCAAGCGAAATACGCGAAAGATGAGCGATAAAATGCCAAGTTAATTAATATAGTTTTAATATGGCAATAATAAAACTAAAAAATTAGGGGGGTTCAGAGGGATCTCCCCCTGACGAGGCTCGAACAGCCAAGTTTTTATATTATTGGTAGGATTTGGAAATTTATGAAGTTTAAGAAACACATTTGGACTTTTCTTTCTAATGCTTTTTAATTTGGCGTAAAATCAACATAATTTCCATACCATTTTATGTTTTTCAAATGCATGTTTATCTGGAAATAGAATTTCAGCTTTATTTCAAAAGCATAAATCATTTTGTGCGGGCGATAAAACGGTTTTTGTTTAATAATTAGAAAAGTATTTAAAATTTCAACATTCTGAGCCTCAGGTGCACAGTCATGGGCTTCTATGCTCAAATTTCCAAAGTTCTGCTTTCTGTAGATTTGTCTGGATAACATTCATTTTTATTATTATTGATAGATAGATTTGGCATAAAACTGCCATAATTTCCGTGGAATTTAATGGTTTTCAGATGCACGCACGCGCTTCTTTATTGAAGCAATAGCATTCTTGTTAGCTCAAAACATGAATCATTTGATTGATACGGGCGAAACTCTCCAAGCATGGCAACGTAAAAACGGTTTTTAATTAATAATTAAAAAAGTAATTAAAAATCTAAAATTCTAATTAGCCTATAACCAACTCCAGGGTCCCCTCTATATCTAAACCAAAATGCATCCTAATCGATTCAGCGGTTTAGGCGTGAAAGCGTCATAAACAAACAAAACAAACAAACTCACTTTCGCATTTATAATATTAGTTAGGATTATTATTTGTACTGGTGGTTTGGATACTTTTCAATTGCACTGGAGCAAGTGAAAAATCGCCGAATAATTCAGATCTACGCCAACTGCCCACAAACCTAACGTGAATCACTGACCATGATTTCCAATAAAGATTTCTTCCTTCCCCTTTTCTATATTTTGCAGTTTTAATTCACTATATTTTTCTAGTTTTCATATTTTGGAACAAACGATTAATGTAAA
Organism: Cheiracanthium punctorium; assembly: GCA_038373885.1. NCBI lineage: Eukaryota > Metazoa > Arthropoda > Arachnida > Araneae > Cheiracanthiidae > Cheiracanthium > Cheiracanthium punctorium. Next base: position 46,477 of record JAWZYV010011796.1, on the reverse strand, counting down.
AAAATAGAGAAGTAATTCTGTGATGTGTTAATAGCTGCAAGCAAGCCAGCGTAGTGATGTGCACATCGCGAGTGTAAATTTTCAATTTTGTGAAGAATGCTATGCAGTCAAGAAAAACGGTATGTGTCAGTAATTTCTACCCCATTAAATTTTTTGTATCAATGCTTCTGAACTTCTGTTGTGTACCTTTGAAATGATCAATTATTTAGAGTATAAATATTTTTGAAATTTCATTACATTTTTTATCATGTGAATATAACTATTTTTTAAGATTTATTTAAACTATGCATTCATTACCTCAATTTAATTTTAATAATTTTATATGCTAAAATGCTAAAGGATTTTTTGGGAGTTTAATATTTGATGAGTACTAATTGAACACATGTGTATAATTATTTTCATCAATAATTTGATTATCTATAATGTGCTGTGTAATTGCTTTCACTAGTTGAGAGTTACAAATAAATAGTCTAGAGTATTAAATTGGTATCATTGTTCATTATGATTCGTGTACTTTCATTTTTGTAATTGTTACTGATTTTAGAGAGAATGATTTAAGAACGCAATCTTAGTAAATTCTAGCTACAGCCACTGTACGATCCACGGACCCCCTTTTAACATGGCTGTAAAGTGAAATTGTACAAAAGTGGTCACTAAAGACAGATAGTCTCTTACCCAAGGAGGTCACTTTAGTAGGTTCCAGTGTATATGGAATGGTGAGACATATTCTTTGATAGAAGAACTTTATTCACACTCAAATAAAAAAAATTAATCCTTTATGGTCGAATTTCGACCACTGGCAGACAACTAGTGGGATATAAATTAGCATCGAAAACATATTCTGGGCAACAAACAACCCTCGAAAGAAAAGCTAAAGAAGCTCGTGCAGCCCTACTGCTCCTACAACATCGATGAAAGTTCCTTTAAGCCCAAAAAAGCGAACATTTTCTGATGACGAAGAGAAAGAATTTTGAAATTATATAATGGATATGGAGGGTCACATCTTTATGGACTTACAACAGAATATTTAAGGATTTTGGCATACATTCTTGCAGTAAAAAATGGGAAGCAACATCTCTTTAACTGTGAAAAAAAAAAAAGAAGCTGGCAAAGATTGAGTTCAGGGATTTTTAAGCAGGCATCCAGAATTGTCGATACGAAAACCAGAACGCACTTCAGCTGCACCAGCTGCACGTGCCGCTGAATTTAATAAACAAGCTGTTGAAAAGTTTTTAACTTCCTCGGCAACGTTTATGATGAGCACAAACTTTCGCCGGATAGACTATATAATTGTCATGAAACAGGAGTTTCAGAGGTACCTAAAACCAAGTCAAAAATAATTGAACGGAAAGGTAGAAAACAAATGGGATCCATAAGTTCTGCGGAGAGCGGTACTTCAATAACTATAGAAATATGTTTTAGTGCTAGTGGCCAATACATGACTCCAATGATGGTGTTCCCAAGAAAGAGGATGGACCCTCAGCTGATGCTGAAGGCTGCGCCTGGAGCCTGGGGTGTGTGTAGTCATTCTGGCTGGATGACAGCTGAATTATTCCTTGGCTGGTTTAAGAAGTTTGTTGTGTTGTGCCTTGAATTATTTTTACTCATTAATTATCTAAATAAAATAAATATCCTAACATAATGACCTAAAAAAATTAATTGTTCCAAAATAAATCTGTACCTAGAAAATAAAAAGGCATGACTGTTGTAATTTCCGCAATATCCCAGGTTCTCGGCATTACGTGCAAAATTTCTTGAAATAATCTGAAAACATCAAAACCTGAAAGAAAACTGCTAATTCAAGATTTACACGAAGTGTAATAAATAAAGAGGAGCCATTTTACAAACACAAACTCACATTTATTAATAACTTCTTAGACCGTTTACATTAAAAATTTACATTAGAGAAAATATTACTAAACAAACTACATGTTTTCATGTAATTGCAACAAATTTGATAATACTCCATTGTCTTAATTTTCCCTAACCCCGAGCTGACACATTGAATTAAATTTTGCCTAACATATCTTTTGAGCTCAATAAAAAGGAGATGAAAAGAGAGGAAAAGAAAACAACTTATCATGTTAATTGGTTGAGAGGGGCCCCTTCTCTTGCTACCGCTATTTAAGAAGCTTCTTCCTATTCTTCTTGTCAGATGGCGCCATTTCTGGAATCATCGGCATCTAGGCACGGACTTTTGGGTCAGAGAGCAAACAGTCGAGAGACGGAGTCAGCAGCCAAGAGACCGGGCCCACGCTTGCCCACGCCTTAAATCACTTCTCCCTTTTTTGCATGGTACCCTCCGCTCGATAAATAGTTCGGTCGTAATAGAGTTTTATTATTGTTGAAAACTTGAAAGATTATTATTATGGAACATTGAAACTTTGATGATGATAAGATGGTTAAAAGTTGTACTTGTTGATGTAACTATTGTAGAAATTGAATTTGCATTTTAAAATTTGAAATAGCGTGGGTGCGTTTTGTTGTAGTCTAGCGCCGTTGTTGTTTTCTTCTTCGATATAATAAATCGATATATTAGTATCGATGTTCGTAAATATTGGATGTTATTAAAATTAAAAGGAAGGTTAAAGAATTCTAGAAAAGATAATTATAGTGAAAAGAAAAAAAAAACTTAAATGTAATTACCAAAAACTCAAATTCTTCTAAGGAAAATTACCGAATTCCCAATTAACTTTTTATGAAAAATTAACGTCATCTGTAAAAACCTTTTCAGCCCTCAAAATTAATGTCAGCTCTTACAAATCGTTCTTCATGTATTTAAAATTTAAAAGAAAATTGTTGCACAAATAATTTTAATTACTTGAACACATATATACCATTACATTCTACTATGATGGCAACACGATCGCTAGCATTAACGATCGTTGCGTTTGGCGCCAAAACGGTAAATATAGACAAGTAAGTAATTAAAAAAAGGTGGGTCAGCCATGAGTTATCAAATGTTACTGATACACACACTTTAATAAATTTTAAACACTTCATTATTATTTTACTTCATTTATGTGGTTCGAATATTGGTATAAAAAACAAAACAAACTAACAAAAATGTTTAGTAATTGTAATTTTACTTGACTGTTAAAATTCACTGATTAAGGTTAGGATTTTTAATTAAGTGAATTATTAATTAATTTAATTTGACTTTAAAAATGATATCATAACAGTTGAATTTTGTGGGGCAACCCTTGATCGACCTGTGCTGTTGTTGTTAGATGACTACAACACTCACGCACAAAACATTGACGTCATTAATGAAGCTCGTTCTAACGGGGTTATTATATTATGCTTTCCCCTACATACGACTCATAGTCTTCAAGTCGACGATGTAGCATACATGAAACCCTTGAACACATACTACAACCAACAAATCACAGCTTGGCTTCGGAGTCATCCAGGGATGGTGGTGACTGTCCGGCAAGTAGCAGATATATTTTTGGTAAAGCCTTTATTCAAGCTTCTACAATGGCAACGGCTATAAATGGCTTCAAAAAATGTGGGATTTGGCTATGCGTTCCAACAGATTTTTTCCGATACTGCTTTTGCTCCATCATTGACGACAGATATTCCACAAACAGAGAGATTATCCATCACTGAAGCATTGCCACAAACCACTATGTCGGACAACGGAGCAATAGCTCCAAATAGACCATTCGCATTAACTGAAGCTTCAGTTGACCCTGAGACGATAACGGCTGCAACAATACCTGCAAAGATAATTTCAGTTTCGACAGTTGAAGATTCTGACTAAGTAACTATTGACGAACTGCTGATATGCCACATGCCTGTTGTCATGACATCATCTGAGATTGAAGCAGAGCCTGAGCCAGGATACTTCACTTGGATGTCCAGTATCGAAATAGATCAAAGGCCAACTACGCCACCATCAGTATTTTTTGTTGTTAGTCCTCAGCAAGGGATGCCTTATCCTGCAACTCGCAAAATTTCACGCGTGACAAGGAAACGAGGAAAAAAGGCTATCATAACTTCTCCCCCGTATAAAAATGAGTTAGAAGAAACAATGAAAATAAAGAAACTGGCAGAAGATAACAAAAAGAGTAAAAGAGAGGTAAAAGAACAAAAAAAGAATAAGAATCTGAATTGGCTAAGAAAAAGAATAAGAAGAGAAACAGCAGTAATCCTAATTCCTCACCAGAATGTGGCAACGCAGAAGAAAATATATCCCTTGCTTTTACTGCCATGGAAAATACTTGGATTCTAATGAAGGATGGGTCGCATGTTCTCTCTGTGGGAATTGGGCACACTGTAGCTGTGCTGGGATAGATGATGATGACGACGATGCAGTATTTGTCAGCGAATTCTGCAACCAAAAATAGAATATGTCTCCCATACCCCATCTTGCCCAATATGGTACCCCGTCTTACCCTACCAAGGGGAAAAGATGGAGTGTTGGACATTTTTAAAAAAATTGGTCTTTTTTTCATTTTCTATGAGTGTAAATTTTTTAAGTTCCTTATTTCCAAAGATTGATTGTGTAAGAGAAATTATAAATAAATAAATATTCAAAATACTTAAAGATGTGGGGTTTATTACGCTCCAAACATTAAGGACCCCGTCTTACCCCCCCCCCCCCTTCCCCTATATCGAAATCGGAATTGTATGCAGAAAAATTTGGCATTCGAAACATTTTGTAGTAGATTACAATGTAGTTTTGTTTGTGACTCGAGGTTAGAAGTCCATCCGTTTGTTCTATTATTGTCAACGTTTAAGTAGTTCTTAAAGTTATTATAAAAGAACAGTTTTGATCTATTCTGTTTTTGATTTCATGATTTCGAAGTGCGCTTTTGTACTAATAATTTAAGTTGAGTTACACTTTTTCTTTTCTTAAGCGTGAGTTTATAAAAGAAAATTATGTTTATAACATATTTATGTGAGATTATACTTTTATAGCATAGCATCTATAGTTATGTAAGAAGATTGAATTTACGTTTATAAATTTATTTTTGTAAGATGCATTTTCTTTGAATTAGAAAAAATAAGTATTTTACGTTTAAATTCTATTATTGTCATGTGTTGTTGTCTATTACACAGGCCTGCGATGAAAAAAATACAAGGGAACTGAAAGCTGAACTTATTATATTTTTTGATGCTGATTTCAAAAATAGTAATAAAAAATTTGTATCAGGTCACGTTTTTTTGAAAAATTCGATTTTATTTGGATTTTTAGCAACATTTACCATAAAAATGTTTCGGGTTGAATTTCTTCGCTCCCTGCCTGGCCATAAATTTATATTAGGATATTTTATTTATTTGTGATTGACCATCAAACTTACCATGGTAAAACTTAAACCTACAGAATGACCCTATGTGATCCCCCTCCCGCACCTTCACCACCCCCCCTTCACGTCGCGGTACCTCTATAACCAATAGCGTCGCGCAAATCTTATCTCAGATCTTCCTGTTGGTTCGCTGACCTTTTAGGACATAGTGACAAGTGGACATCACAGAAATAATTCTAACATTTGCTTTTCTCTGGGATTTTCGTGAAGCATGGCTTCGAGTTCGAGACGTTGTGAAAATTTGCCAGATGACTTTTGTTATACATGCGGTGAATACAGTGTTATCAAAAACCGTATGAGGAGCATTACAGATTATGTTAGACAACTTCATATTGCGTATTTTGGCATGAAACTCGGAGACCAGGACAAATCGTGGGCTCCGCATGAAGTTTGTGTGAAGTGTTTCAATGATCTACGAAACTGGTTGAAAGGGAAGAAGCCTGCTTTACGCTTTGAAATTCCTATGACATGGAGGGAACCAAAAAATCACTATGATGATTGTTACTTTTGTTCGTGGGTTTAACCGGAAAAAGTACAAGCTAATTTCCTATCCTGATAACATTCCATCGGCCATTCGACCCGTTCCTCATGGACCAGGTGTATCAGCGACTTTGCCTTCGACTGAATTGCCAGTCATCTCTTCAGGGTCTTCAGACCCAGAACACCTAGAATTTACTGGCTCTGATACTGAATATAAGCCTTCTGGAGGTGATTCCCCTCAGCTTTTTTCTCATGTTGAACTAATTGATCTCACTCGAGATCTGGGCCTTTCAAAAGAGGCCGCTGAATTGTTGGGCTCCAGATTAAAAGAAACAATCTTATTGGCCTAGGGAACCTCTTTTTATTGGTACAGGAATAGAGAAAAGGAATTTGTTAAGTACTTTGAGGAAGAAGAAAATCTGGAGTATTGTTCTGATGTTCCTGTATTGGTGACCAAATTTAATATCACTTACAATAAGGATGAATGGAGGTTGTTTATAGATTCCTCAAAAAGGAGCCTTGAAGCTGTCCTTCTTCATCGCGGAAACCAGTATGCATCTGTACCAGTTGGACACGCTGTGCATTTAAAAGAATGCTACGAAAACCTGTCTCTCGTCCTCACCAAAATAAAATATGCCGACCATGGTTGGACCATTTGCGGAGATTTGAAAGTTATCTCCATGCTACTTGGTCAACAAGACGGTTATACAAAGTACCCATGTTTTATTTGCGAGTGGGGCAGCCATGATAAGAGTCAACATTGGGTCAAGAAAGAATGGCCAAAAAGACAAAAACTTGAACCAGGCATGAAGAATGTTATCAGAAACAGCCTAGTTGATACAGAAAAAGTATCGTTACCTACCTCCTCTCCATATTAAGTTAGGTGTAATGAAGCAGTTTGTTAAAGCAATTCCAAAAGATTGCGAATGTTTCAAATACCTGTGCAAAAAGTTTCCATATTTATCCGAAGCCAAGTTGGAGGAAGTAATCTTTGTTGGTCCAGATATCCGCAAACTTATGAAGGATAAAGAATTTGAGACTAGCATGTCAACAAAAGAAAAAGAAGCTTGGGTTGCCTTCAAAGATATCGTTAGTAAATTTCTGGGTAATTACAAGCATCCTGACTACAAAACAATTGTAATGAATATGCTGGACAAATTTCAAGCATTGGGTTGCTCCATGAGTCTCAAAATGCATTTCCTTCACTCACATGTGGACTTCTTTCCTGAAAATTTAGGATCAGTCAGCGAAGAACAGGGAGAGAGGTTCCACCAAGACATCAAAGATATGGAGCGTAAATATCAAGGAAGATGGGACAAGAATATGCTTGCTGACTATTGTTGGATGTTAACACGAGATAGGCCTGATATTAAACATAAACGAAGAACATCGAAAAGAAGTTTCCAAGGAAAAAGAGTACGTACTTAAATCGAAACAATTTTTTTGTTTTGTTCTTTGCTCAGTTTAAAATTTGCTTCAAATTGCAATATTGATATACATACATTTGCTCCTCTTGGTCAATATCTTTTAATATTATCAGTAAGATACTTTATTAAAAACAGATTAAAATAGTATACTAGTGATTCTTGTGCTAGAAGCTGCAACATAATTGGATTTTAAAAGTTTAAAATCGGGGTAACTTTCTGTTCTCTCAACCAGAGTCGACTCGTGCGATCTATCAACAGTGGTTTTCGTCCATTTAAACCAATAAAAAACAAATAATAACATGAAATGATGGAGAATCATTTTGCCTCACCAAGAATAGATTATTTTACATAGATTTAAATGGATAAAAACAAGTGCTGCTTTGTAGTACATGCAAAATTGTTCGTGAGAATTCTTTTTCAAATAGACGAATATGACGAACGAAACTATTAACGATTGCTGTGTGTACAGCTACGTTGCGAACAGTGTATAACAGACTTCCTGATGCTGAATTTGTACATCCTCAATACCGATAGATATATTTCTGAAGTAATCAAGACGCTGTTAGTGAACGCATGAACAATACCCAATGTATTAGGCAAGATCTTCGCTGACATCCTCGCTGATGCACTCTCTGCTACAGAAGAAAAATGGGCACTTGACGTTAAACTACTTTTTGCTCAACCCTGATGGCACCGACCATCGAATACTTAGCATTCCTCTTCAAAACAAAATATATGCCATTATAACATTGAATGCCGACCAAAGCTTAAATGATAATGAATGAGTGATCCGACAGCATATGCAAATCATGAAGATTGCGCACCGATTATTTTACACTTAAAGAATTTTTAGATACTGAACATGGCTCGGTAACCAGGTGCTGTATATGTATATAAGAGATAATTTATTTTGAGTAGTACAAAGTTTAAACAATCAGGCATTGAACTTCTGTGCTTTGTGTAGTACTGTATTCAGTAATCAAAATAATATATTGCTGTAAAGCTTTTTCAAATACTTTTTTAAAAACTATGGATCGGCCATTGATTTCTTACGTTCATTGAATTTTCTCTTTTTTTTTCCTGCATTAAATTCAATAGATAACTTTTTAACAAGTTTTTAGTGACAAAACAATGTGTTAACATTGGATTCATATTTCTTATATCCTGAAGCAAAACTTTCATAAATAATTATGGAGATGTATGCGAGACAAGACGAGACAGCCGGTTTTTTACCATATTGTCTTACGAATTTTTGGTGAGATATCCTCTTCAGGGATTTAATTGAGGCTAAAATTAGTATTCTACACGTCAGATAATTAAAATTTGCATTTTACTGCCTGTAAATCGGTTAACTAGAAAGTGCGACAGGGACCGTTGAGTTCTCCCATCGTTTAACATAGGATTTGGCGGTTTCTCGTCAAATTGATATCGCTTGCCGATATCGCTTTGCTGTCCCCAGTTTTGGGGACTTATTCTTTGTGCCAGATTTGGCGATATTTTGCCAAAATTTTGCCCAGCTTGGCAAAATCCGCGTCGACATTTGACGCGGATTTATTAATGGTTTCTGTAATATTTGCTTTCTTGCATTAGTATTACGCATTAGCAGTACTTTATGCATTCAGGTGCACAACTGATGGCGGATTTTCTAGAAATGGAATCTCGTGAAATTCCCCGAATGTTCGAAGAGACTATATGAGCCCGGTCATGGCCAAACAGGTAAATTCAATTAGTTTCGAATGAAGCTTATAGAGTACGCTGCATTGAGAACTCTGTTCCTGCACTTCATCTTGCTGTGAAAAAAGACCCGTTCTCAATTTAGTTTGTTTTTCGAAGCTTATTTTGAAAATCAAACGTTTCTTTACTCGTGTCTTCAAAATCTTTCAATAAACTAATGCATTTTCGAAAATTTCAGAAGTTCTGTTTTTATTTTGAAATTAGAAAAGGTCTAAACTACTTATTGTAAAAAAAAAGTAAGACTTTTGAAGAGTCTTTTTCTTTTTATAAATATATTAGTGTATTGGGGTAAAATGAGCATATATACTTTGGGTTAGTTAATATTGTGTATCGAAATGCTTCTAATAAATTTCTTAATAAGTGTAAATGTTGCCTTTTAATGTCTGAAAATATAGGCTAAAAAATATTTTAAAATAAACAATTTATAATTTCAATGAAAAAGAAATGCCTACTCATTTTACCCAACATTACCTTGCAACAGCGAGTTATCGGAATACAGTGTTTATCTAAAACCTAAGTCTAATAGTCCATAAAATGAAATTAAATGTTATTTTTTAGCTTGAATAATTGGTAAGTCATGATAAAAATAAATAAAATTTTATAAAGTGTATTAACTATTTTGGATTTTTTTGTCTATTACCTATTTTAGCGGACGCTTATGGTTGATTTCCAATAAAGTTTTTAAGAAGGTTTTATACATTTGCATCTAAAACTAGCTATTTCACACCAAAAAAAAAAAAAAAAAAAAAAAAAAAAAAAACTACCAAACATTAGATGGGCAATTTCAACTATTTGTTTTAGTAATGAAAAAGATGAAAAGAAAATGTATTTGACAATTTTCTAAAGCGGCTTGTTTACGCCGAAATTTTGGCGTCTTTAACAGTTCACTTAATGTATGAGTCATATTGTTGAAATCCCTTGTTTGATCAGATTTGTTTGAGTTTGTTCAACTAGTTTTAAGGCTATTTTAACACTATTTTCTTCTTCCGCGGTAAATGCAAAAATGTCATTATTTAATACAATATAAAAATGAATATTTTTTATGAAATGATCCTTGCCTTGTTCATTATAGAAAAAAAATTGTACCAGATCACTTATAAGAAGCAATTTAATGAAACGTTTAATTTGAAAATACAAGCATTTCTTTACTGAATTCATTAGCTCATTTAACTATTCTTTATTCTTTTTGACTCCGCAGAAATGATATCACTTTGGTGTATTCACTCTTCTTTTAGTTCACAAAAGTACAAGTCTGGGAAATATTTACTCTGAAAGTAAAAATAAAGGTAATATGTTAAAAATATTTATCACATTAGAAAACAATAAATAAAATTTTGTTTGCCATCAAAGTAAAATCAAAGACTCGATTTCAAAGAAGATTTTCCTGTTGTTAGTGTAATACGTTCAAAATAAGTCTAAGGGGATGAATGCAAAAGATTTAATAACGAGGCCAGGCTCGATAATAATTTAAACTCAAGAATTTTTTTTTTCTACTTCAAACGGGAAATCGTAAAATTGGATAATTTTTTATTAATTTCCTTCGTTCGTTTTTTTAATACTTTCCTAACGAAAAAATCGTAGTAAGCTGTCATCTAATTTTTCTTTCTCTTTTCAAATGGGAACGCTTTTTCTTTTCTTTTTTTTTTTTTTTTTTTTTTTCGTAGCGAATTTACCCCTTTCATGCTACTTCAGGTATAAAACAGCAAAGAATTGAGTGCATTTGATTTTTTCTTTTTCTTTTCTTTTCTTTTTTTTAAAAGTATTATTTAAAAGAATATCTTGTAAATTTTAGGCGCTACAGAATACCTCAGATCCAAAAAGGGGGGGGGGGGAAGAAGACTAAGAAAGAGTAGACTAAAGCAGTATCAGCTATGTTTTTTGGACTGCTACATCATCATAGTTGGTAATCACATTTTTGAAGAGAGTTTGATAAATAAGTTCTTACTTTCTGGCATCCAAGACGTTCATCTAAACAAGGACAAAAATTGCTATAGTATCCATCTTCATTCATACTCTCCGGCGGTTGGCAAATTGTACCTACAAAGACAGAAAAGGTGATTTATCTATATGTCGATCTGGCAAGCTGGTTGAGAGAAAACTTTTACCCGAAACTAAGCGCTCTAATGCCGCCCCCCCCCCTCACACCAATTTTATGATTAAGTTATCCTTACTGCAGCATAAAGTACTTTTTCTTTCCCTTTCTCGCATATTCAAATTTCAGTTAAAAGACCTTTTTAATAGTGTAATGCTGGTCTTTGTCAACATCTTAATACGAATTCTTCGTTTTTTGCTGTTGTAATTACCCCTATTAAGATCAGAATGAGAATTCAAAAACTGCTTACCATTACTAATAAGTAGTCATATAACAAAAACTGGTGTGGGACTGTGATTTTAATTAAAACATTTTATAGTGACACACATAAACGGTATTTACGAACAAAATGAGCATTTCAGCCGGTACAAATGTTTCACCTTCCTCAGTTGCTAAAAGGTTCAAGCATCTAGACGAGCAGAAAGCCTGTAACTTAAAAAGCAAATCCAGTCAGTTGCCATGAGGGAAAATAAAAAAAAAATAAATTAATTAATTAATAAAATAAAATAAAATAAATAAGAAACCGGAGACAATAAAAGAATAACGGTGGGGAGGGGTGGGGGAGACAGGAAATTTTAAAACAGGAAAATACTTAAAATAATGAAAAAAAAGTTATGAAAAAAATAATGATAAAAAGAATTTTAAAAATATAGGCAAATAAAATAAATTGAAAAATGAAAAAATATTATAATAACATAAAATATTAGTGATTAATAATAATTTTAATAATAAGAACAAAGGAAACTGAAGTAAAAACATTAACATAAAAAATAGATTTTTCTACTAAAACTACAACACTTTTTTAAATTAAAGCTCAGTTACACAATAAAAAATAAATAATAATTAAATAAAAGAAGAGAAAAAAATGAAGAAGATAAATTAAAAAGGTAAGGAAAGTCTTAGAATAACTGTTTTTAAACAGTATGAATAGAAGGAATGGGAGATTAGTCATCTATACTATTAAAATCTGTGCGCGTCTGTCTGTGTGCGTGTGTGTGTGTGTGTGTGTGTGTGTGTGTGTGTGTGTGTGTGTGTGTGTGTGTGTGTGTGTGTGTAGCATCATCTCCTCCTAAAACGGCTGGGAGTTGAGTTTCGACCGAGGTATCCACGAATTCGGAAAATTTCGAGAAAGAACCTCCGCTAATTTAAATTTCGAAATTCGAATTAGTTTAGGAGATATTGATAAAAAACCCCATCAAAAACGCTAATTTTTGCTCTCCGCAATTCCGTGATTGTAACCCCTGTAGTCAAAATGTGAGAAATAAGCATCGAGGTTGCCATGTTTGGCTATTTTAATAAATTATTTAGACTCCTGCAGTAAAAATAAAGAATAATGATTTTTTTCTGTTTAGATTATTTACAAAGTTATTTTTTAATTAAAATATTACGTTCATGGTAAATCAGAGCTGGAATTCGATGTTTTTTATGTGTAAAAGAATAAGGGATTGAGAGATTTCCGAGACTAATATGTATATTTTTTAGTTTGGCCGAAAAAAAAAATGGCTCATTTGGCGATTTTGAGAAAGTAGTAGGTTCTACCGATTTGTACAGTTTTGGGCTTGGCGCAAATTACTTATAGCGTAACGAAATAGTATTTTTAATAACAAGTATAAGTTTTAAGGCGCTATACTTCGATTTTTCATATAGAAGTAATGCAGTTATTAAGGCGATTTTAAACGATCTATAGAATTTTCACGAAATTAAGTAAACTGATTTAAGTTAGAGGAATTCCGCCAAATTTCAGAAAATTGAAATTCTCGCATTTTGTACATGGTAGTTAACGGTGATTAAAACCCGTTATAGTTAATAATAATTTAAATAATTGCTACTTATCAATAATATGCGTGCATCAAATTTTGGCGATGGAACCATATAAATGATAGATAACTATTTCCCATTTTGATTGCTGTTAAATCAATGCTTCGAATGATTCTCTGAAAACAAAAAAAATCTCGCAAAATGGTGTATGTTGGCAGGAGCTAAGGCGTCATAATATCAGAACGTATGTCTCATTTCACCGTGATGTACGAGTCTCTTTTAACGTGTTACACGAAAACGATCGTAATGTTTTCGTCGTGTTCTAAGAATTCGTGTTGTAGACCCATGTTATAAAGAGTCAACTGTAATCTGTAAAAAATGAAAAATGAAATTAGTTATTTATTTAGTGCGAATTGACAGCGAGATCAACGTCAGTTTTATGTAACAAGTGTGATACTGCATTAAGAGTTCAATAAGGGTAATAAGCTTTTTCTCAGAAGTTACATCACGAAGGTTTTCATTTACAAAAGCGACATGATTTTCACCAGAGCAGGGTGCATTTTTGGCTTTTAAATGTAAATGATACATCCATTGTTTCATGTAGGTTTTGTTAATTTAGAAGAAATTCACTTAAGTCCTCTGCAAAATAACTGCGCTAATGCATTGTCCACGCTTTGCGAAATGCAAGATAAAATTGTTGCCAACACCATGTAATGTTATTTATGTGGTATATTCTATATATTAATGCTATAAATTAAACCTCACAAAGAGAATTATATGATGTAGAAATCAGACATTTTTCGAAAGAGAAAAGTTTTGTCTGCATACCGTAAAGTTCTTTCTTTTTTGATCCCCAGTCACAGTAGTTTTTGTGTCATGTTGCAATCGTCTAATATTTGCACTCATGACGTCAACTTTTAATCACGATTCAAGTATTTTTTCACGTTTTGAGATTCCGCATTATTGGGTTTAATTCGAATTATATATGTGTTAGGAAAATATGCGTTTCCCACCGTGCGGAGAACGGGTAACCAGCTAGTCTATACTATTAAAATCTGTGCGCGTCTGTCTGTGTGTGTGTGTAGCATCATCGCCTCCTAAACAGCTGGGAGTTGTGTTTCGAACGAGGTATCCACGAATTCGGATAATTTCGAGAAAGAACCTCCGCTAATTTAAATTTCGAAATTCGAATTCGTTTAGGAGATATTGATAAAAAACCCCATCAAAAACGCTAATTTTTGCTCGCCGCAATTCCGCGATTGTAACCCTAGAAGTCAAAAAAAGTGAGAAATAAGCATCGAGGTTGCCATGTTTGGCTATTTTATTAAATTATTTAGACTCCTGCAGTAAAAATAAAAGAATAATGATTTTTTTCTGTTTAGATTATTTACAAAGTTATTTTTTAATTAAATTATTGCGTTCATGTTAAATCAGAGCTGGAATTCAATGTTTTTTATGTGTAAAAGAATAAAGGATTGAGAGATTTCCGAGACTAATATGTATATTTTTTAGTTTGGCCCGAAAAAAAAATGGCTCATTTGGCGATTTTGAGAAAGTAGTAGGTTCTACCGATTTGTACAGTTTTGGGCTTGGCGCAAATTACTGAGAGCGTAACGAAATAGTATTTTTAATAACAAGTATAAATTTTACGGCGCTATACTTCGATTTTTCATACAGAAATAATGCAGTTATTAAGGCGATTTTAAACGATCTATAGAATTTTCACCAAATTAAGTAAACTGCATTAGGTTAGAGGAATCCCGCCAAATTTCAGAAAATTGAAATTCTTGCATTTTGTACATGGTAGTTAACGGTAATTAAAACCCGCTTTAGTTCATAATTTAAATAACTGCTGCTTATCAATAATATGCCTGCATTAAATTTCGGCGATCGAACCATATAAATGATAGATAACGATTTCCCATTTTGATTGCTGTTAAATCAATGCTTTCAATGATTCCTGAAAACAAAAAAATCTCGCAAAATGGTGTATATTGGCATTTTGGCGATCGAAGTACTGTGCAATAAATAATTGATTCTTATTTGTTAAAGCAGCGCTACGGAAGATTTTTTACGCTGTTAGAAAGGCGTAATTAATACTGTCTAATATATTTTTTGTTTTACGAATTGAAATGTTTGTTGATTCCTACTTTAGTAAATTTCTTAGCAAAGTTGGCGAAAAATATTCATATGTAGTGCAACTCTGTACATATTATTAATTCCATTCCACAATTGAGATGAGCCGATGTCACTAGCGTATGCATAGATATATATTTTTCTAATTCCGCCAAACAGAGTATTGCGTATTGCCTTTAGTGGCAAGTTTAATTTGTGGTTTGAGCTATTGGCCATCCACTGGCGGCGTTAATTTCGCTAATATGGCAGTTCTAGCAAAGTAAAGATGAATAACTCATTTCATGTTCTATTTTTAACAATGCTATAATTTCCGTAGCAACGGAATCCACTGTTGCCACTTAAGTTGTTACATTTTACAATTAAGTGAAACCACTCATTTCTACAGCTTTTAAGAATCGAAAAAGTGAAAACGCATCAGTGAAACAAATAGAACTGTAACAGACTTGCACCTTAAAATTAATCGAAGTTTTTATGCAATTCTACGTACCTTTAATTTTATTTCCTTCGAGTGTGGATGTCATTTTTTACGTTATTTTTGGTGTTTTGCTGGCAGATTATCCGGAGCAGCACATACCCTCTAATGTATTTGCTCCTCCGGAAGCAAGAGCGTATGTCCGGCGCATATTTGTGTAACCCCATTGTGTTAATCAGAATTTTCTGGTGTCACATTTTTTAGACCATTTTTTTACCGCGGAGATTCCGATCCTGAAATTTTTCATGGGAATGTTACGACTACTGCAACTCACATAAATGTACACGTGTGTGCGATAAGGGAGTGAAGAATATACATTTTGTACGGCAAAAAAACTCCGCATGGGGGGTTGTGACCCCCATCCCCTCCTTGGCTACGCCACTGTACACAAGCATCAGGGGGTCACGTCGTGAAAAACCGTCGTAGATGGCAAACTCCGGAGTTGTTCTGAGGGTTATACAAAATTAAAAATTTTACTGTTAGTAAATTTTACTTTTGATACAGTTCGAATATTTGGTTTTAATACATTTCGGCCACCAAGGTAAGATGAAATATTACTAAATACGGCAACCCAGAATTTTCTTAACTATTGAATTTGACACTATGCAACTACAGTAGATTCCCTATAACACGATGGGTACGTTCCGTGTTATAGGAATCCGTGTTGTACGGGTCCTGCGCTATACTCCACCTGGAGTGCGGACTGCGCGGTATAATCGGGGCAAAACTTATTTGCGCTCCGTAAAAATGCAATGATGTGTGTGTTGCCATTCAAAAGGAATGTTAATTACAGGAGCTAAGGCGTCATAATATCAGAACATATGTCTCATTTTACCGTGCTGTACGAGTCTCTTTTAACGTGTTACACGAAAACGATCGTAATGTTTTCGTAGTGTTTTAAGAATTCGTGTTGTAGACCCATGTTATAAAGGGGTCAACTGTAATCTGTAAAAAATGAAAAATGAAATTAGTTATTTATTTATAGCGAATTGACAGTGAGATAAACGTCAGTTTTATGTAACAAGTGTGATACTGCATTAAGAGTTCAATAAGGGTAATAAGCTTTTTCTCAGAAGTTACATCAAGAACTTTTTCATTTACAAAAGCGACATGATTTTCACCGGGGCAAGGATACATTTTTGGCTTTTAAACGTAAATGATGCAACCATTGTTTCATGTAGGTTTTTTAATTTAGGTAAAATTCAATTTGACGTGTGTAACATAACTATCGTGTGTAACATAGTCGTGTGTAACATAACTGCGCTAATGCATTGTCCACGCTTAACCAAAGTGCAAGATAAAATTGTTGTCAACATCATGTAATGTTATTTATGTGGTATATACTATATATTAATGTTATAAATTAAACCTCACAAAGATAATTCTATGATGTAGAAATCAGGCATTTTTCGAAAGAGAAAAGTTTTGTCTGCATACCATAAAGTTCTTTCTTTTTTGATCGCCAGTCACATTGGCGTAGTTTTTGTGTCATGTTGCAATCGTCTAAAATTTGCACTCATGACGTCAACTTTTAGTAACGATTCAAGTATTTTTTCACGTTTTGAGATTCCGAATTACTGGGTTGAATTCGAATTATATATGTTTAAGGAAAATATGCGTTTCCCACCGTGCGGAGAACGGGTACGCAGCTAGTTCAAAAATAAAAAACGCTTTACGTGTTGGGCAATGGAAAAACCTTCCAAGAAGTAAAGATGTAACAAAGACTGAAGAGTTCACAAGGTCCTTAGCTTTAAAAAATTGAAAACGATGATTAAAATTCCAACAACGAGATGCAATAGAAGATTTGGAAAGCTCATGCTTAGAAACATATTTCTCATACTCTTGGAGTCTAAATTTCATAGCTCTTCTGGTCTGAATTTTTTGTTCCTTTAGCAATTTTATCTTATTTATATTTTAAAATTCTATTATACTAGTGTATTTCATTTTATTTTATTTATTTATTTTTTAGCGTACTTTCGTCTGTTTTTAATATTTCCTTTCTCTTTCCAACCCCCTTCGGTCTTCTTTTATTTTCTCGGGTTTCTAATTGTTTCCTTCTTTCGACTAGCAACGGCCTCAGTTTGTTTATTTCCGATCCAGGCTAACTGCTCTTCTAGATGCTTAAATTCGTTCGCAACTGGGGAAGGCGAGAACATTTGTACCTGTCGAAGTAATCATTTTGTTGATAAGCACCATTCATGTATGCGTGTTATTACAGAAATACATCTTAATTCACTCAGAAGAAGTCTGGAAAAGCTTCACCAAAATATTCCAAAATTTGTCACTAGTGGAAATCATGAAACAAACATTGAACTTACCTGTAGCGTTCGGTCTAAACTGGCACCTGTAGGTGCTATCATCGTCTGTATAGTATGTGTCTTTTACACAGCACTCATCTTCTGGGCATTCACCACATTTTCCAGCCTTTAAAAGTTTAAAAGTATGTAATTACACGTACAAATTACACAAAAACAGTGATGTTGTGAGTTATCGTGATTTGTTGAACTAGCATTCTTTTAAAATTACTTCTCGAATTGGGGAATACCAGTGGTGTCCAAAATTACAGTTACGAAGTAGATGATTATCTGGAAGAAGAGGGTTATTCATCGTACGGTGTGGCCTGTCCGGACCTCAATAGCCGCATAGAGTACTTGTAGTGCACTTCAATGCCTACTAAACCCTCCAATAATTCTTCAGACGTTAAAATAGCCGCTTTTGAAAGAATGGAATTTAAAGGCCCAATCGTTGGTCAATAGCCTTATTAACTGCAGAACAGCTGGATGTGACGCCTGTACAGCAATTTTATTAGACGAAACAGTAAACAGTTATGGATTATCGTATTTTGACCAATGTTTTTCTCATTTGTATATCAGCCTACATTAAACTCTGTACAAATATTTTGTTACCATTCTTGCCTTACAGTATGAAGTATTATTAGATGATTTCCCTTACATTATATACATTTTTTGTCAAAAAGTCTCATTTTTTATGGTTGTAACTACTTTTGAGGCACCAGTGTATATATTTTTTACGTAAATCAGTTAATTAGTTCTCAAGTAAATTACCTTAAATTTTCATATGAGAATAATCTGATATCATTCAGTTAAAAAAATTATGTAATATCGCTTGGCTGAAATCATGTTTAAAGACGGAATTCGGCGGCAAAATAAAGTAATTTCCAAAGAATTTATTTATTAATTATTAAAGTAATCGTATTTGCTGGAAGTGGCGGCTGCTCCATTTGAGCACATGAGCTCGTGAACCCCCAAAGGAAAAACTAAAGAATTAACACATTAACAAATTAAATTAAAAAAAAAATATTAAGTACACTTCTAGAATTGTGTGAATTTAAAACGTGAATTTTACTCCCTCCCCCCCCGCTATTATTTAATACGCTTATTATAGATAACGCACTGTAGTGTATGTTACTACAGCACAGTCTTTAATCGATCGCACGCGCGAACGGAAAATTTTCACCCTGAACCGCTCTCTTGGTTCAGAAGCCAAGACAGCTGGTAAGTACGCCACTGATGAAATCATTCCGTTCGCACATTTTCATTGTGCACACAGGGCCATTTTTTGCGGTATCGCTTCCGTATTTTCAATTGATTTGTTACGTTCGGTTAGCTGATTAATTTTAATTTCATTTTCTTTATATTTTCATAATTTCTATCATTTTTCACTATATTATTTTTTTACAAACTAGTGTAAATTAATTAAGATGGGAGTGAAAGACGTGTTTCGGAGCTAAAGCAATGGCATTTTTCAATAGTATCCCTTGAAAAAAAAAATTGAAATAAAATGAATCACAGTACCTTTGCTAAAACTTATCTTGGTGACGAAATGTAAGACCCAAGATGACTTGTTTTCTTTCAGTTGCGTGCATTATTTTTCTTTAACTGCTGAAAACGCAAATCTATTTCAACATGTCAGGTGCGTCATATCTTCATATTCAAATTTCGCAATTTGTCTTGTGAACGCATACTATGTGCATACATTATGTACATTTCTATATACATGCGCCATACAAACATCGTCCCAAAACTATTCAAAGTAGCCTCACTGGCAGTCAGGAAGGATCGTACATGCATAAGTACGAGCATAGATACGCATGTACGTTGAGACGTCACGAAGTACAAAAAAGAAGAAAAGACAGAAAAAGTCTGACCCTCCCCCCTTCGCCACGACTAGTTTTGGTTTGGCGAGACGCTGTCCTCATCCACCAGATTTTTTTTCTTCTAAAATATTCCGTTACTTTTGTAAAAAAGATGATAACCACTGGGAGATAGATCCAAGCTGCAGTGGCGGCTCGTGGGATACAGCAAGTACAGCCGGGCTGCACTTGAAATTATCAGCACATACTTTAAAATAATTTATTCTACTAAGTTTCCTAAATTCAGATTAGAATTGTGGAATTCCTACGGTAAATTAAAAAAATCTCCGAAAAAAACCAAACACGAAAAAACGTATTGTGGCCGGATCGCTCATTCAGAAAAAAAGCACTTTAATCTTCCTGCAATTCAATTGGGAAAATCTTTGTTTCAGCCCAGAGCGCTGAAAAGAAAATTGGCAGCACCGTTGCCATGACAACGACTACGTAAGTAGCCTCTCCGGCATAGGGGGTATGCAGCTGATACAGCCGATGAAAGATTTTTTAACGGCGGCTGAACTTGAGAACTCGACTAACTGATTGGCTCGGACGAGAAGGAGTATATATGTTTGGAAAACTCTCGACTTTATATTGCTGAATTTATCAAGAAGGTAAGCCTGAATAGACGCTTATGAATGGACAATGACTCATCAAAGTAGTATTGTTTTTAAGTAAGCAAGAACTGGCATTTAGAGGACATGGCGAGCGAGAAAATTCTTTAAACATGGGAAATTTTAAAGAGCTTTTAAAATTATGGATATCTGAATTAAAACAACGCCTTTTTATGGGGACATCACTGACGGATTCGCATGTTTAAAAGAAAGGAGGATTGATTTGACTTATAAAAAATAAATAAGTTTTCTTTTCTTCTCAAGTTATCGTTACAAAAGAAAATTCTAAGGAAACTTCGAATCAGACACGGATTAATGCAATTTTGAGGATAAGAGCGGCTGGTTGAAATTTATGTCCATTTTATGGAAGTAAAATAGGATATCTTACATATTTTATGTAATTTCTTTTTTTTATTTTTTTTTTCCTCGGTGAGGGCTTAATCCGCCAGCTTTCGAATTCAGTAACAAAAGATTTTCCAATCCTGTCCGGAGGAAAGGGGGGGGGGGCTCATATGCTCCCGGCTGCACTAACAGTTTTGACCACGGGCCGCCACTGCCAAGCTGTACGGTTGATGTTCAAAAGTTTGAAGAATCTGTTCTCTTTCTCCAGCGGGGTGCGGACGACCGCCACCGTACAGGAGAATTGTTTTTTTTTTTTTTTTTTTTTTTTTTTTTTTTTTTTTTTTGTTGCTTTTTTTGCCATATCTTAAGTGTTTCACAACATGCATCAGCCTTAACCCTTAAACGCGCAGCCATTTTCACATCTAGATAGAAGAACAACTTTATATAGTACCCGACGCTGAAAAAGTACTTCCGTTGCCCGCTCTCGTGTTAACTACCAGCAACACGCCGGTCGATCGAACCGTTATCGCGTGCTACACAGCTAAAGTCCTATTTTGACACAGCCGGCTGTAGAGTACGTGATGGTCGATTCGATCGACCGCTAGGATTGCCATTCGATCGCTCCCAGATAAGTTGTATTACAAGCCAAAGGGTGTCCTTCGCTATATTGGTAAAAGATTTCTTATAAATCAGGAGCGTTTCCATCATTTTGATAATGACATGTTTATTTAGGAGCCTTAGCTTCGATCGGATGTAGCAGAAAATTACCGAGTCGAAATTCTTGTAATACACTCATAAAACAAACTCACCTGGGCGGAGACAACAAAGAAAGCCAAAACAGAAAGCACGATACTCTTCATTTTTCATGTAATGTAAAAGGAAACGTGAGAATATAGAGCGTTATTTATATATCTGTACTTCATTAGAAAATAGCTTCATCATGATTTATAACCGATTTCTTAATGGAGAAATGTTAGTATTCTGATTACTCATGCATAAAAATTGGATATTTTTTTTTAACCATTTGATATTTTAAAGGCAGAGTTCGTGCTACTTTGTATGTCTGGCATATCGTTGGCGCAACATAAAAAGCGACAAGAAAGATTGTTTCTACCTTGTTTTTATTTAAAATGATACCGATGATGGAAAACCGTACACAAATTATGACTGTGCAAAATATCGAGTGCGCCAGAAAAATCGGAAGGTGACACCGGCTCACATATAACCTTGAAAGCAACTTGAGCCTGTTGACAACCGAAGTTGAATACCCCAGCACACGCTCGATTCCATTGGCATACAATGGACTCTACCCGTGGTAGCAGTAGTGATTAAGTTATCGGACTAGAAACTGGTGGGTTGAGAGTTCTATCCCAGATATACTTTTGAAGATATGCGGTGTACACTTGCACGCTAATTCCATGGTCCCATATATGCTCTAGGGGATCAGAATTAGTGTTGGAGTGGGATGAATACTCAGAAGTCCTTCAATTTATGATGAGGATCTGAACTGTGGTAGGAAACGACGAGAAAAGCCCAAGTTACTTTGAAAGGCATGGACGGTGACGTGAACTCCCAACATGCAAATCTGTAAGTCTGAATTTACCGGACATTTTCAAAGATATTGATTCATATCTACGATTCCCCTACATTTTCCTAATACCCCATATACCAAAAATCTGGAGTGACCCCACTCGACTTTCCGAACATGTGATATATTTACCAAGAGTATAAATAAATTTCATTGAACTCAATCGGATATAGTGCTCAGGCAATAGTGCACTTAAAATGATTTCAGTATATAGGCCTTCGTGTGCAAGAATACTCCTTTGTAGCCCTCAAAACATTTGCAGTGTGTACAATCGCTAAAATTTTTGCACTATGTAAGACAGTGACTTGTAATATGTATAACTGATCTGATGTCAATCGAATGCATCCTACAGACACTAGCGCTCTTTCAGGAAAATCCATCCATAGGCCATAATGTAAAAGAATACTTATTTGTTGCCCTGTTAAAAAAAAAATTGTTCTATACATAGCAAAATCTGTACATGTTATGCGACGGTGATCTATAATATACATACCGGATTTGAACATTATTTTCGAATGCATCATTTAGACACTAGCTCATTTTAAATATTTTGTATCCATAGGCCGTAATGTATAAGAGTTATTTTTTGCAAACTATCAACTCTACACACACCAACACACACACACCTCGTAAAAATAGCGTAAATGTATTTAGAAGAACCCAAAAAGGTGTCAATGCATCAAAATCTCAAAATCCAATTTTTTCATCATTACAATAGTTTCCTTACATGGTACATGTCGGAAAGTAAAAATTCGACTGATTTTGATGTATTGTAAAAATGATTGTAAATAATTTTGATGATTGTAAAAATTCGAAAGGAAATATTCTAACCACCACTAAGAACACCAAAAAGGAGATGTCGAGAGGTAGGCTATAACTTTACTTCAGTTTTATAAACGTTTATTTGGTGTGTGTCTAGATGAAAAAAAGGGGTCATTCATATATATATATATATATATATATATATATATATATATATATATATGAATGACCCCTTTATATATATATATATATATATATATATATATATATATATATTTATATATATATATATATGTGTGTGTTTGTGTGTGTGTGTATATATGTATATATACATAAATTTTTTCGGGGTGTGGTAGATATATGGCTTTTGAATTGGCTTTACATTTTTTTTTAAACTGGATTTAAATTTTTATTTTAAAAAGTGGCGCAAGGACATCTGATTCGGCTTGGTTATGATATCGATAGCAAAACTGATAGGGGAGACTGTCCTTGACATCGTTTGATATTTTAGGGGATGACGGCCTTTAAAATTGCGGAAAAATCGATATTCATATTACGTGATTTAGAGCATCATCAAATGGTGTTAGACTTCTAAATATTGGAATCTTTCAGAAACTATGATGACATTATGAGTAACCCCTAATTTAAATAATTTATTTTAAATCGTCCCTTCAAAATTTTCATATTACGATTACGCGTCGGAAATTAAACCGAAACTAGCTTTAAGACTCACTTACACCCTTTCGAAAAAGTATTCGATTGTAAGTACCATGTCAGTTTTTATATTTAAAATTTTGTTCTATGTAAAAACGTCATGTCACACAACAGTAAGTTCTAAAATTTCTTTTAAATTTGTGTTATTTACAAAACTAATTAGTTCTTCACAAAAGGAAAATAGAAAATATGGCGATTACTCAAATACATTATTGAATAGTTGTACGGTCTGATGGTAAATTCTCTTTAAAAGTCCACCGCCCAAGGCACACCCATCGTGTAGACTTGCCATAACACAAAACGCTCATTGTAAATACTGTAATTGCTGATCTAGAGCATAAAAAGGGGCACCTTTCTTATGTTTAACGGGGGGTGCTAAAGAAAGTTTCTCAGTTCGAAAAGTAGATTTTTTTTTTTGCTTATTGCAAGAATTTTACCTTTTTATAAATATTCCATTTCAAATTATGTTGAGGGAAAATTTTTATAGGATTAAATCAAATTTGGGTATGTTGCCTTATCTATTTTTTGGTGTTCACCAAAAGTAGCATAATTCATTAAAAAAGAAAGAAAAAGAAATCATTTAAATTTTGAAACTTATCTTGTTTGCCTTTTTCAGTGTAGTATTACTTAACAACGTAATATGGCTTCATAACTCTGTAGTATTCAGCAAGGGATGCTCTATTTGCCAGGGGCGACTCACGATACTGAATGAGTGGTTTAGATATATTTTCAGGCCCTGATTATGACAAACCGGAGCTTGGGGCAAAAGTCTGAATGGAGGGCAGGGGGGGGGGCTTTCTGCATTTTGTGTCCTTACCGCTTTTGACAACTGTTTTTCTGTATTTTCGCCTGTGTTCTCGTACAAATCTGTGAAATGATTAAAAGAATTCAACCTGAAATATAATACATGATAATTGGGAATGCTTATGAACATTTTCAACGCGGTATGTGAGATAAGCTTTAAAAGTGAAGACTTGATGAGCACAATTAAAACCCTGACCTTTCCCTGTAACTGAAAACAGTAAATTCCTAAGTACCGGTACTTGATCATTCAGAAATCAAATGAACGGCAAAAATTATTTAAATTCTCTAAGACTGAACAAGTGTAAAGCTAGATATATTTAAGGGGAGAGGAGAAAAAATAAAGTGAATGCAGCTCATACGTTTGGGAGGTATTATGCCACAGAGATTTCAGACTTTTGGGGGAAAATACTCATTTATGATCTAAAAATGAAAATTTATCAAACTAAATCAGATTTTTTTTTTTTGGGGGGGGGGGATACTCATTTATGATCTAAAAGTTAAAATTTATCAAACTAAATTCTCATTCTGTAAAAATTTATGGGCCCCTCAAAATCAGAGGCCTGGGGCACGTACCCCGCTTGCCCCTGCGATAAGCAAGGGCTGTATATTTGTGTTCTTCTTATAGATTCCTTCCACAATTTCGAGTACTTATGGGCAACCATTGGATAGTTGCGGGCCAAACATCAGGATCGCGAAGTCGCGGACCGTGTAATCGGAACTCATATGGGATTTAGAACGGTTTATATGAGCTTCATATGGGATTCTGATATGTTCCGCAGACCGGATCAAAAGCCGGGGTGGGCCACATCTGGCCAGCGAGCTGGAGGTTGCCTATATGTGATTTAGAGCATCCTCAAATGGTGTTTAGACTTCTAAATATAGGAACCCTTCAGAAAAACGGTCACCAAGAGGATTTTCGGTATAACGGATTTAGTATGCATATATTCCGTGTAATTTCTGATAAAATAATGTATTCTGTGGCGAGTTCATGGCGTAATACTTCAACTAACGAATCTTCTGATAAATGTTAGTTTAAATGGTATGGTACGAGTATTATTATATTTTTCGTCAATCTAATTTTCCTGTCTAAAACTGCGCGACTTGGCTTTTATTATTAATGTTAAAGAAAAATATATCATTGCTTATTTTGCAATGTCAAACAAATGGGAAGATCCTAAGAATTGTTACTTTTTTATTGAAGATATACAGCATCTTTTGTTAATTTGTTTTCAATCCTGCATTTGACGCAGTCTATTTTCACTTCCTGGATCACGATCGCTGCTACTTTTTGCTATTCTGTTTTTCCTTTTGTTCGTTTTCCGTGCATGTAAAACTTTGGAAAGGGGTTGCATTTTTTTTTTTTTTTTTTTTAAGAATAAAATCCATTTTTATTATGTTTCGTTTATGAATATCAAAGTATTTTATGTACATTATATATCTTTCCTAAACATGTACATACACATAATACCGATATACTCATGATATGTAGAATGCAGTCAGAATGATTAACGTCGCAAAATATTATTAGCAGATATTAATATATCCGATTAATAGAATGAAAAACAATTATAATTTGTTTGTTCGTGCGATTACGGCTGATTAATTACGCGTGGATTCTAGGACGAGGGGTGGCGTGCCCTCCGTGGGGGTCTCTCTAATGGTTCCTAACACCTTATTTACGCTAAGTTTCGGAGGAAACCACAGAAAACGCCGAACGGTCAAGTCGGCGGACGCGACCTGGTTTCGAACCAATCACCTTCCATCTTCCAGTTCAGCACGCTATGCGCTATGCCACTGGTGGGGCAAAATCAAATATAAATCAAACAACCACAGATATATTAGTAGATCTCTACCGACGCAAAATTTTGGATACATATATATTGGATTGAAACCTAAATATTATTAATATTTTTTTTGCATACATGGATATTTATGAGAAAACACAAAATTTTAATTTTAATGCAATTTCTTTGCCACAATGGACTTCAAACTTACAAAACAAATATTTTAATATTTTGTCAACATTTTGATTGGACAACTAATAAGCTTTTTTCGACTATGCAATAATATTTATTTCTTAAATTATCAACTATACCATTTTCTGCTAAACATTTTTACAATAATGCTTTTCTCTGGAGTTTATTAACTTTTACATAAAAGAACTTAACAATAGCTTAAACCCATGGAAATAATATACCTGTTTTAAGAGTAATTTGGCTTTTATTTTTACGTCCACAGTGGCTTGCGAAATGAAATTTGCTAGCTCAATTCTAGCGCTGTTTCACAGTTTTGGGCGCTTGCAGACGGATGTGGCAACAGTGCTGCTGGATGCTGATTGGACTGATAATATGGCTGTGATTTGTCGATATTCTTTTCAAGTTTGTGACATAGTGCGTATCGGCCAGCCAAGTTTTGAGTATATTTTTGTTCATTTCTAATAACAATTTCTAGTTTTATTCATTTCTAACTTTGTTTCATGCCTTTACAGGTTAGGGAGAGCTTGTGTCCGTTGCTTGGAGCATTAAAACCATATTTAAACACCCTGGCTATAAAATTTTTAAATTAATTAATTATTCAAGCAATACAATAGTTCCAAATCTCCACCTGTACAAAAACCAGTATTAATTTTTCGCCAGACTCACTCTGATAACGTCCTGCATGATATATTTCTTTCAATTTGTTTTTCTTGGGTTTTGAATTACTTAAATTTAGTTGTGTGTTTTTTCAATGACAAGAACTTGGGATTTCTACGGATATTTAACATTCATATATATATAAATATATATATATATATATATATATATATATATATACACAGTCAACTCCGGTTATAGTGAGCCCGGATATAGTGGACTTTAGGCTATAGTGAACGCAAACCATTAGTCCCGATTCACATACAGTATATCTGTTCAACATGGGGACACTTCGCTTTTAGTGAACTTCGGATATAGTGGACGAAATTTGACGGTCCCCAGAGGTTCACTATAAGCGGAGTTGACTGTATATATTAATGACAATGTTATTTTATCTCTCACCCCTTTATTGAAAATTGTCCGAAAAATGTGTCCCAAAAAAGCGACATAATTTTACATATATTTAAATACTATTAGTTCACAACAGCTTTAATCTATTATTACAATATTCCGGAAGCTGTAGAATATGCATCAAATGTATTTTTTTACATATATTTAAATACTATTAGTTCACAACAGCTTTAATCTATTGTTACAATATTTCGTAAGCTGTAGAATATGCATTACATGTGTTTTTCTATAAATAGGTTACAATCATAAAAATTTCAACAGCTTAAGAAAATTGCTGAGTATTGAATTGTTTTTTTTTTTTGTTTTTTTTGTTTTTTTTTTTTTGTGCAATGTCTTATCCTCCTTAATTCTGTATCCCTTAATAAACATTTATCTACTTAACCGAAACTGTGCTCGCGCACGCATTCTTTTAACGTTTTCTATACGTACATATACCGGGTGATCCAAAAGTCAGGACAAACTTTAAAAATTCATTAAGAAAGAGCCAATAATGATAGAAAATTGCGGTTTGCACAAATAGGTGTAGGGTATGATGGGATTTTTTTTTAATGACAAGAAAATTTGTAGTTCCAAATGTTACCGGTAGGTGGCGCTGACATGCACAATGGGAACCAAATTTCTAATTTAAAAAAAATTCGAAATCTCTGCTTTCTATGCAAACTGCAATTTTGTATCATGATGTGTTCTTTTTTAATGAATTTTTGAACTTTTCACTAGCTTTTGATGCATCCTGGGTGCACCAAAGTTTAAAAATTCATTAAAAAAGAACAAATTAATTGGAAATTTGGTTCCCATTGTGCATGACAGCGCCACCTTCTGGTAACATTTGGAACTACAAACTTTCTTGTCATTAAGAAAAACCCCATCATACCCTAAACCTATTTGTGCAAACCGCAATTTTATATCAATATTTGCTCTTATTTAATGAAATTTTGTCCTGACTTTTGAATCACCCGGTATATAAGCCATATAAGTGCATTGTTACAAATATATTATCGAGTAGTATACGCTCTAATATCTTAATTAATCACGCATAAATAATATTAATTTTTTATTACCTGCTATTACTATTATTATCATTAATTTCAGATAATTTTTTTTCTTAATTTCACTTACTGAAAACAGTGTTATACATTTTTTAATTTAATTTAAATTATTTATTTTTTATTTTATTCTCTTTTTATTTTACTTTTTTACATATTCCTTTTGTACTCTTTAGCTATTTAAGCCTGTACTTTGTTGCTCATTGGTTTGCTATAATAGATTTTTAGTATTTTACGCTTCCTTCCCTCCCACCTCCACCACTTTTTCTGTCTTTTATATATTCTCTCTTTTTAACTATATTGTTTCTGACTGCAACATTATCTGGTTGTTTTCTTTTTTACTCCTTGGATCTTGCTGCTTATTTTTGCCACTTGAAATTTTATGTTGGCATCACCTTTTTTTCGAGTATTGGTGTCATCTCTGAGCTTTTTTCTCCATGTTTGGATCTTTACCGCGTTTCTTTTTTCTTCATGAACTATGGTCGTGCCCCTGAGTTGATTCTAATGACTGTTTTTATCAAGCAACCTACAGAAACCTAGCTTTTCTTTTTTACATATAACTAGGTAAATTGAAGTGGTGGCACCAGACGATTAGAGCTTGATTAATCTAGTTTCCAATTCACCTCCATTTTTTTGGTGTTCTTGTAGTTAGGCTAGGCCCACAAGATCTCACTTGGTATGTATATCCAACCTTTTTAGCTCTTATAGCTCTGTTTGTGTGTGTGTGTGTGCTATATAGGTTTGTGTACAACATTTAAGGCAAAGTTACAGATACCAATGGTTTAGGACTGACGTACACTTTAATTTGCTATACATAAAAGTGCATAAGGGACCATCTACATATTAACATTCACACCAACCTTTTTTTCCCCAATTGCAACCTCTAGATTTCACTCCATATTTCAAAATTTTAGCTCATTTTAAGCCCGGATACCAATTTTCAATTCATTTGAACAGAAAATGGGGGAGTTATGAACTTCCAAAATCCCGCTCCCCATATGTTAAAATATTTTTTCATGCTTTAATTCATATCTCCTATAATATTGAAAATGAGAAGCCGATATTTATTCGTACTATTAGAACTAAACGGCCCAAACATAATTTACTAATATAATTTTTAATAAACTATTAATATAAATTATGAATTATTAAATTAATATTCAAAAAATTTATTAATAGTGATGTAGCCAAATTTCGAAGGAAATAGATGCAGAAAGTAATATTACATGGCTGTGCAAAATTTCAAATTTTTACGTTCAGTACTTTAATTTATATTAAATAAAATGTGCTATTTTCATGAGTTATGGGATTATATATAAATTTATTAAGTTACAATTTTTTGAAAATTGCGTAAAATGAACGTAAATTAGATTTCTTTTGTGCAAAAACACACACACAGTAAAGATAGCAGTATTGAAAAAATATCAAATTTTAAAGAAAATAAATTAGAGATTTTTACAGTTTGATGGTGATTCTATAAAGTGCCTATTGTTGAGTCCGCTACCATAACCGCCAAATAAAATATTTTCCGATGCAGTAGATGTATGTCCTCCAATACAACGTCCTATTTCTGAAAAACTAACATCCTCAGCATTCCAGGCAAGAATTTGATTTTTTTCAATATTGGGAAATTCAGGTCTTTGGACTTGAATACTTGGCCAAATGTAACTTGAATACTTATTTCGCCATACTTTATCAAACATTCAAAAACATTCAAAATCACGTTTTCCTGTCTAAATTTTTATCTGCCTATAAATTAAAATACTTCCATAAGTCCTATAAGAATATTGTACATTGCACACGATAATATTAAATGAAAGAAGTGAAATAACAAACACAGTGATAATATTGGGTCCGCAAAAAAGTAATTGTGTTTTTTACA
The DNA here is from genome assembly GCA_038373885.1 of Cheiracanthium punctorium. Taxonomy (NCBI): domain Eukaryota; kingdom Metazoa; phylum Arthropoda; class Arachnida; order Araneae; family Cheiracanthiidae; genus Cheiracanthium; species Cheiracanthium punctorium. The sequence goes on along the minus strand of JAWZYV010011796.1, from coordinate 16,123 downwards.
TGGAATTCAAACAAATAAATTTTCAATCATGAAACCATTCTTCAAGTTCGACCGCAGCTGAATAACATTCATGCTTGCAGTCAGAAGAGCAGAGAACAGCCTCTTACTCCTGGCGACATTTCACCTGTCTAAGAGAACCTTCAAGAGAAATACTCAATAGCAATTTCAAAATTTGAAAGATTTACAAAATCGGGAGCAGTCGTTTTGCATTTTTTCCTTTAAATCATGTGTATGAACCATGGAAGTTATGGACTCACGGAACATTTGGACCACTGACTAAATATTCTGATTTCTACCCCTTATACTCTCAGTACAAAATACTTTAAGACTGCAAACAGTGTTTTCTTTGAAAATAACATCTTTTCCTTTTAACATTCACTAGCGAAATTGATGAAAAGCGAAAAGTTCGGAACCTACAAAAAGCGTTTTTCAATTTGAAGAAAAGTCCCTTAAATACGCGCAAAAAATAATTTGCAATATCTCCAGAAATTATCTTAGGAAATTGGTGAAAATTAATATTTAGTGCAATTTGAAGGTTTTCATTCGTTTAATAAAGTCAAAATACAGTGTTCTCATTGAGAAAAATGAAGTTGATGCATAATTAAATAGAAAGACGGTTCCTTATGCGGTTTAATTTAACAGTAAATTAAAGTATACGTTACTTGCAAACGAGGGGTATATATAACTTTGTGTTTTGAAAGGAAGTTTAAACAATCAGGCATTGAACTTCTGTGCTTTGCGTAGTACTGTATTCAGTAATCAAAATAATAAATTGTTTTAAAGCTTTTTCAAATACTTTTTTAAAAGCTGTGAATCGGTCATTGATTTCTTACGTTCATTGATTTTTTTCCTCCCCCCCCCCCCCAGCCTTAAATTGAATAGATAACTTTTTAACAAGTTTTTAGTGACAAAACAATGTGTAAACATTGGATTCATATTTATTATATCCTGAAGTAAAACTTTCATAAATAATTATGGATATGTATGCGAAACAAGACTAAACAGAAGTTTCCATTTGTTTTACGAGATAGGCGGTTTTTTACCATACTGTCTTACGAATTTTTGGGGAGATGTCCACTTCAGGGATTTAATTGAGGCTAAAATTAGTATTCTACACGTCAGATAATTAAAATTTTCATCTTATTTCCTGTAAATCGGTTCACTAGAAAGTGCGACAGGGACCGTTAGGTTCTCCCATTGTTAAACATAGGATTTGGCAGTTTCTCGTCAAACATTGCTAATATTGCTGTGCTGACCTCAGTCTTGGGCACTTTGTGTCAGATTTGGTGATATTTTGCCAAAATTTTACCAAGCTTGTCGACATTTGACGCGGATTTATTAATGGTTCCTGTAATGCTTGCTTTCTTGCATTAGTATTACGCATTGGAAGTACTTTTATGCATTCAGGTGCTCGACTGATGGCGGATTTCCTAGAAATGGAATCTCGTGAAATTCCGCGAAAGTTCGAAGAGACTATATGATCTCGGTCATGGCCAAACAGTTGAATTCAGTTAGTTTCGAATGAAGCTTATAGAGTACGCAGCATTGAGAACTCTGTGGCCGCACTTCATCTTGCTGTGAAAAAAGACCCGTTCTTTAGTTTGTTTTTCGAAGCTTATTTTGAAAATCAAATGCTTCTTTAGTCGTGTCTTCAAAATCTTTCAAGAAACTAATACATTCTCGAAGTTTTCAGAAGTTCTGTTTTTATTTTGAAATTAGAAAAGGTCTATACTACTTATTGTCAAAAAAAAGTAAGAATTTTGAAGTCGATTTCTTTTTATAAATATTTTAGTGTATTGGGGTAAAATGAGCATACATATACTTAGGGTTAGTTAATATTGTGTATCCAAATGCTTCTAATAAATTTTTTAATGAGTGTAAATGTTGCCTGCTAATGTCTGAAAATATAGTCTAAAAAATAATTTTAAAATGAACAATTTATAATTTCAATGAAAAAGAAATGCCTACTCATAAAGTAAAACTATTTAAAATTTCTGGTGAATTTACTCACGCCACGCACAATAGCATTTTACTGATTTGAGATAGAAATTTTTAATTTTACGGCAAAAGGCAACTTTTTAACTGTAACTAACTATGTAGTGTAATAAGGAAATAGATCATAATGAATTGTTTTCTATCACAAAGGTATTTTATTTTTTATCTTTAACTTAAGTTATTTTCTAATATTTGTAGCATTCACCAGAAAATTTAAATAGTTTTACTTTATGAAAGTAAAACTGTGATGACGTCACTCTTGAAGGCCCAGTGGTGACATCAAAGCTTCAGTTGTTAGGCTTTCTATATGTAGGAGTTGTTGATATAACGGAGCACTTTTAACCCAGTCTTTCTGCATCCACAGGCTTTCTGATATCTCTTTCTGCGTTTGCAAGAAATAAGTTTTAACAAGCTTTCAGGAGCTGGGGACGCGAGTGTGGTGACCGGCATTAGTCCGTCCTTATTTCTTTTCCACCCCCATTGCTCTGCATTTTGTTCATTCCCATACCACTGCTGAACCTGATGATAAGTTCGGAGCGAATGTTGTCTTGTTCCTTCTGTTGGTGGTAGCGACGCAATACTAAATTTACTTTTATATGCTGATATTGTGAAGCATGCATATCTATAGTTATTTAAACACATATTTTTCTTACTTTTCACATTACTGTCACTATATAATTCAAGAAGGGAGCGTTCTCCAGCTTTAGCAATGCTCTCTGCATCAGGATACGGATTTTTGAATACCTGGATAACCACGTTTAAATCTGGATTTTTTCGGAGTACATCAATAAATTTCATTTTTCCTTGATTAAATAATGCTGATGTTGTATCACAGCCACTGAAGGCATGCAAGAATAAAATATGATCTGCGGCTGGTTTATCTATGATACTTTTTGTTGAATATATTTGTTGCGAAATTTTTCCTTTTCCTAGTTTGAGAATATATATGATTTAACTGGTAGGTATAGCCGTCAAAAGAATAAGAAGATCTACATCTTCGCCAACAACTAATGGGGCCTACTGGGAATACCCCCCCCCCAAAAAAAAAAAACCGCCGCTTACTCTACCTCCCAAGGTGGTGTGGAAATGCGTTGTTTGGCCAAAGCCCATACTGAACTACACTTTGCGGCGCTTGTACGCCAAAACTATTGATTTTACGAAAAAAAGGTAATTACATAAATTGTAGGAAATTTTCTCTAGTTTCCTTTTTTGTAATTGTTTTTTTTTTTTTTCGTGAAATGAGTCGGAAAGGAGATATTGCAAAAAAACTGCTTTTGGGCGCCATTTTTCGAATATAGCGGAGCGAGCGGCAAAGATACGAGGGAGCAAAGTTGAAATTCGGAAAGAGCACCTCGAAATCTATAAAATTGCACATTTTCAAAACTCCCGGAAAACTTTCCAGGAAATACCAAATGCTTGGACTATAATCAAAAAGATGAAAAGAAAATTCATTTGATAATTTTCTAAAGCTGCTTGTTTACGCCGAAATTTTGGTGTCTTTAACAGTTCACTTAATGTATGAGTCATATTGTTAAAATCTCTTGTTTGAAAAGATTTGTTTGAGTTTGTTATACTAGTTTTAAGGCTATTTTAATACTATTTTCTTCTTCCGCGGTAGATGCAAAAATGTCATTATTTAATACAATATAAAAATGAATGTTTTTTATGAAATGATCCTTGCCTTGTTCATTATACAAAAAAATTGTACCAGATCACTTACAAGAAGCAATTTAATGAAACATTATTTAATTTGAAAATACAAGCATTTCTTTACTGAATCCAGGAGCTGATTTATTTATTCTTTATTCTTTTTGACTCCGCAGAAATGATATCACTTTGGTGTATTCACTCTTCTTTTAGTTGACAAGAGTACACGCCTTTGAAATATTTACTCTGAAAGGCAAAATAAAAGGAATATGTTAAAAATATTTATCACATTAGAAAACGATAGATAAAATTTTGTTTGCCATCAAAGTAAAATCAAAGACTCGATTTCAAAGAAGATTTTCCTGTTGTTAGTGTAATACGTTCAAAATAAGTCTAAGAGGATGAATGCAAAAGATTTAATAACGAGGCCAGGCTCGATAATAATTTAAACACAAGAATTTTTTTTTCTACTTCACACGGGAAATCGTAAAATTGCATAATTTTTTATTAATTTCCTTCGTTCAAGTAAGTTTTTTTAATACTTTCCTAACGAAAAAAGCGTAGTAAGCTGTCATCTATTTTTTTCTTTCTCTTTTACAATGGGAACACTTTATCGTTTCTTTTCCTAGTGAATTCACCCCTTTCATGCTACTTAAGGGATAAAACAGCAAAGAATTGAGTGCATTTGATTTTTTCTTTTTCTTTTCTTTTCTTTTCTTTAAAGTATTATTTAAAAGAATTTCTTGTAAATTTTAGGCAGTACAGAATACCTCAGATCCAATAAAAAAAGGGGGGGGGAGAAGAACGAGTTTAATAAAGCAGTATTAGCTATGCTTTTTGGACTGCTACATCATCATTGTTGGTAATCACTTTTTTGAAGAGAGTTTGATAGATAAGTTCTTACTATCTGGCATTCAAGACGTTCATCTAAACAAGGACAAAAATTTCTATAGTAGCCATCTTCATTCATTCTCTCCGGCGGTTGGCAAATTGCACCTACAAAGACAGAAAAAGTGATTTATCTATATGTCGATCACCAGCAAGCTGGTTGACAGAAATCTTTTACCCGAAACTAAGAGATCTAACGCCCCCCCCCCCACACACACACACACACCAATTTTATGATTAAGTTATCCTTACTGCAGGTTAAAGGATAAAGTACTTTTCTTTCCCTTTCTCACATATTCAAATATTTCAGTTCAAAAACCGCTTTATTAGTGTATTGCTGGTCCTTGTCAACATCTTAATACGAATTCTTCGTTTTTTGCTGTTGTAATTACCCCTATTAAAATCAGAATGAGAATTCAAAAGCTGCTTACCATTACTAATAAGTAGTCATATAACAAAAATTCTCAATAAAAACTGGTGTTGTACTGTGATTTTAATTAAAACATTTTATAGTGACACACATAAACGGTATTTACGAACAAAATGAGCATTTCAGCCGGTACAAATGTTTCACCTTCCTCAGTTGCAAAAAAGTTCAAGGATCTAGAAGAGCAGAAAGCCTGTAACTTAAAAAGCAAATCGCTTTTAAAGCAAAAGCTTAAAAAAAAAAGAAAAGAAAAGAAACCAGAGACAATAAAAGAAGAACGGTGGGGAGGGGTGGGGGAGAAAGGAAATTTTAAAACAGGAAAATACTTAAAATAATGAAAAATAAATGATTAAAAAAAATAATGATAAAATAATTTTAAAAATATACGAAAATAAAATAAATTGAAAAATGAAAACATATTATAATAACATAAAATATTAGTGATTAATAATAATCTCTCTATTCTAAAAAAAAGTGAAGGCCGCTGTCGCCGACGCTGTAAAAAGCTTGTCAGCGTATCTCAACCTAAACCGTGGGGATTTGAGTTTCGACTAAGGTGCCCACAGATTCAAAAAATTCCGAGGAACCTGCTAAGCTGATTTAAATTTCGAAAATCGAATTATTTTAGAAGATATTAATAAAAAACTGAAAAAATAAACCGAATGGTTGCCAGATTTGGCACAAAATCATTCATTCCTTTGCAACAAAGCGTTTCCAAGTATCTAGAATCGCGGGAAATTTACAAACATGAGTTAGAATTACGCCCCTTTTACGCCAAAATAAAAACTATATGAAATAAGTAACTCAACATGTGTTACACAAAGTTGACAATTTTCAAATAGTAAGTTCGCTTAGACAACAGGAGTTTAGAATTAGCGATTATTCGTTTTTCCAAAACAGAATAACTAATATCTTGAAAATGAAAAATAATTAAAATGCAGATTATTTTAAAGCCGGTTCTCGTCCAGCTGGATTATTTGCTACCAGTAGAAATATTTGGTGGCGTTAACTATGCCATTATAGCAGTTATAGTACACTTTGGATATTTGCTAGCGCGACGAGATGGTATAATTCGTGGTGTTAAGTAAGCCAATCTGCAAACGATTATGTAAATGAAAATATGGATAACGGTTTTCCGGTAACCTTACATGAACAGTAATTATAGGTTGTGAGCATGTGTAAATCGCCAAATAATGAAAAGTCGGCATTGGTGGCAAGCTATCCTATCTGTTCCGTAGCTTTTATTAACTTTACATGTACGCAAGTCGCCAAATAATGAAAAATCGCAATGGGTGGCAAATTCGAAGGGTGTCCAATAGGTTTTACATTATTAAAAATACTGCTGAAACAGATGTTCTGATTTTATTATGCTTTAGTTCCTAATCAATATAACTTTTGAATGGCAACATTGAATATCATTGTGTTTCTGAGGAGTGCAAATAATTTTTTCAGCGATTATAAGCGGAGTCCGCACTCCAGGTGTAGTATAGCTCAGGACCCGTACAACACGGATTCCCATAACAAAATATCTTCCGTGTAATGAGGGGAAGGGGGTCTACTGTAATGTGAAGTTTAAATTTTTATGTACCAATGAACATTAGGGTGGTCACAAGTTATATGGGGAAAAATTTTTTTAATGTTATTTTTTGGGGCACCCTCCTAAAAGTTGCCAATTGACTAGAAAATGAGATTGCTCAATTGCATAATATTAACCCGTGCCGCATCGAGGTTGAATTCTTGAAAAATTACGATTTTTTCCAAAATACCTAGTTTTTCCTTCATTCAGTATAAACTATTTGCTCTATAGACCTGGTTCTTGTTTTATTTCATAAAAAATGTTGTTGCTTTGATCTTTTACTCTCAACAAAACCAATATTTAATGGCATTCAGTGTTTTTTAGGTCAGTTTGTGAATCGTACCACCAAAATCTGCATTTTTGTAAAATTTGTGAAAAAAAGACAAATTAAGAATTTTAAGTAATTTTGACCGTATTTTGTATTATTTGCATCAAAAAATAAAAAATAAATCAAGAATTTTCAAAATTCAACTACAATTCGTGAAATATTTTTATTTATTTGATATGCATTTCTGTGCTTCAGAAGAAAGATCTTGATTTGTATTTCAGTTGAAGCACATCTAAGACAAACCTTTCTAATTTTTTTTATTACAATGCTATTTTTGTTGTCTGTTATTATTTACTTTTAGAATGGGTATGGGTGCCCATACGCATGGGCAAGGAAGGGCTATGCCTCCCCTAGCTTCCATATTATCGTTATGATTTACATACTGGTATAACGTAAAAGTGGTTCAACACTAACACATAATATCTTTCCAGTGCAGGACCCTTGACGTGCAATAAGACTCCGAAGACAAGAATTTCGAAAACAAAGAATTGATCTCATCAAAAGCAGATTTTAAAATTCTGATTTAGAGTGTGTTGTTGTTGACTGGGATAGAAAAATGCTTCCTCATATTTTGAATAAAGGAAATGTAGAGAAAATAGCGATTTTAAGTAGCTGTGGCGACGAAGAACAGTTAATAGGAGTTCCTCAGCTTGAAAATAATATGAGAATAACTCGTATAGGCAAAAGCTGTATTTACAGCAGTTGAAGAATGGGAGGCAGTTGGTAAAATTCAGGCAATGTGTTTTGATACCACTTGTTGCGGTGCATTTTTTTCTGCAGCAATTACTGGATCGAAATCTTCTATATTTACCTTGTCGCCATCATATTTTAAAAATCATCCTAAAATCTGTTTTGATTGCAAAGTGGGTGAAGCTCTGCTCTTCATCCAGATATTTTTAAAAAATTTCAGATTGAGTGGTCTAAGTTGGACAAGACAAAGTACAAAACTGCTATTGAAGATGAAACTATTACATAAAGAACGCAAAATTTGGAAGAAATTTCAAATTTTCTTGCAGAACATTTAAGAAATCAACAGCTTAGGGATAACTATAAAGAATTAACCCAACACTGTTTAGTTTTTATAGGAGTCTCCCCAAATAGACATTTCTTTCAGAGTACCTGGTGCTGTTCATTATGCCAGGTGGATGTCTAAGGCAATTTATTGTCTCAAAATACTTCTTTTCAGACATCAGGTCTCATTAACAGATTTAGAAAAAGGGGGTATTACAGACATTTGTTTAGTTATAACAAATATTTATGTAAAGCCATGGTTCAACACTCCCACTCAGACTTTAGCCCCAATCAAGACTTAAAATTATTGCAATACTGAAAATTTGATAAAGGGGCTGCAAACAAAGATCTATAAAATGATAAGCCATCTTTGGTATCTTAACTTGGAGCAAGTTGCATTTCATTTTTTTTTTATGAAACTTGGGCAAAAAAGTCAAAATAAGCATGGCTGTAAAATTAATTGCATTTGAAAAAAAAAATGATGATGATGAAGATGTAAGAGCAACAATGTTTCAACGAAGTGGATCATTTATTGAACAAAGAAGTTAATTTTTTTATTTCCTCTCGAGCAGTAATTTTTTTTAAAGATTTAATTTTAATATACAATTTTTGAATACTGATCCTGATGTATGGCGAGAAAATCAGTATTATTTGAAAGGAAAAGAAACAAAGTTTTTAAGGTTTTTAATGACTTAGATGAAAGGGAAGTAAAATTAATCCCAAGATTCAATTCCTATTTAACTGAGGATGAAGAACAAAAGCAGTTTTTACTATAGGTAGTATCGGAATGTAGAAAAACTTTTCCACACTCTTCGAAAGAAACATTATCTAAGCCTTGCCACTTTAACAAAAAATTGTAAACAAAAATAATTTTTTTTATAATATGCTTCCTCTTAGATACATAACTTTAATAATCAAATATATCTAAACGTTAGCCGTTCTCAATTTTATGCCTTCTTTGACCTTATTTTCTGTTAATTCTTTTACTTAAATTTCATATTTTTAAATTTTCCGATTTTTTAAAATTACAAACCTTTATTTTGTACACAAAAAAGAAAGAAAAACAAAAGGAGGATAAAGACGAAATATAATTTTTTGAACTTTCATAAAAAAGCCAACTTTTAGGATTCGGATCGTATCTAGTCCTGAAAAAAACATAGATATGTGCTGTTTTTAGCACTAGATATGATCCGAATGTTACCCTCTGAGCGTTTTGGAAATGGGCAAATAATCTAAAGTTGTTTCCACGGTAAAAATTTCATGCAATTTTTAAATTATAAAAAAATAAAATTTTTAAATTATAAAAAAAATTTAACAGGAAGATTTGCAATTATTTTTAAAAAGGACTTCTAAATTACATTCAAGCTTTAATATCAAACATATTTTATGATATCTCAATGTTACAAATGATTATTATTATAGACTAGCTGCGTGCCCGTTCTTCGCACGGTAGGAAACGAAAATGTTCCTTACATGTGTAATTCCACTTAATTCCAGTGATTTGAAATCTTGTAAAACAACCCTTGAAAAAGGATAAACAGAACACTTTTAATTTCATGAAATATTTATTAACGTTGTATATTGGGATTTATTCATATCATCCTTACAAATCTACCAATACTACCTATTACGCATATTAATACTATCTATCTTCTCTTCTCCCTTCTTAATGCTCAATTTAACGAAACAGCTTACATTATTTGGCACAAATGGGACCTTTATATTCTATGGCGATTCTTTAGCAATTTACGCATTACCATAAACATTATTCATTTCCTATAATAGTTGCTATTAAGGAAGCTCTCCATACAAATTTAATTTATGCATAGTTTTGTAGGATTGGCGTATTTAGCACCGCAAAACATTCAATCTCACCGTGGTGAAAAATATTCAAGCGGTGCCAACTTAAATATCCATGTATCCAATATAAAGACATCTTATAAATCCTCTATAGTTCTGTCTACTGAAAACATCAAACTGTGTCATCTCGAGGAGCTATTTAGAATCGCTATAACTGTGACAGGACGTTAGAGTTGCAGAGTTTACAAATTTCACGCATTTTTAAAAATTTATGACGTCACTGTTTAACTACCGTAAAAGATACCCCGGTTGGCATCATGAATTTCTCAGTTTATTTCTAAAGTAAGTTTTAATCAAAATATCGCCTCCTTGTGTTAAAAAAAGAGCAGGGATAAATGAGTTAAATTTGTGGCGTAATTTTTACGTATTTTAAAGCATTTGACGTCATAGATCCTCACTTGCGCATTGAAATTCCGATATCCCATTTAAAAAATCGATTGGTTGTAAAAAAAACATTTTTTTCTAATCCTTTTTGTGGCAACGCAATTAAATTAACACGTGCCATGATCAATTAATGTAATCCCGTAAGCTCTCCTTTATGGAGGAGCGTAATTCAACGTTAAAATAAAACTATACTCGCAACGTGCATGCATACGTTAGGCAACGCCTGCGCCATAATTAAATGCCAAAAATAAAAATAGTAAATAGAAAAATTTTAATATGTCGCGCTTTGAAACGAACTTTGTAACTTTTAAAATGAACATTTTCAGCACCGTGGAGACATTTCAATTTTTAAATAAGCACCGGATTAAAATACCACTTCTAATAATAATAATCGTGAATTTATTAGTTTATTTCTGGAGTAAATTTTAATCAAAATATCGTCTCCCTGTGTTGAAAATAGAGCTGGAATAAATGAGTTAAAATTATGGCGTAATTTTTACGTAGCTTAAAGCATTTGACGTCATAGATCCTCACTTGCGAATTGAAATTCCGATATCGTGTTGATGCTATTAAATTCTAAACATTAGGCTGCATTAAAATTCGTAAAAAATCATCTAATTTACATAATTTTTTCGTTTTTATTTTAAAAGAGGGAGAAAAGAATGTTTCACGATTTGTCAAAATATCAAAAAGTTATGACGGATAGAATTCAAGATAGCGACAATTTTAAAATTATTTTACGAAAAATTCGCCGAAGTCGATGCTTAGTAAAAAAATTCCTAAAAATCGGTAAATTATGTTACGTATTCAGAACAAACTGTTTTTAAAAGAAAAATTTCTCCTCTATCCGATGATACAAATGCCGTTTTGCTGCGAGCGTAATTTCCGCCGTTATTACGAATTAGGTGAGAAAAAATGCCAAGAATCGCATAAAACATAAAATAAAAAAAATTCTAGGTCGAATTTTGAAAAAATCGCTTCGAGGTGCACAACTTCATGTTTAGTGCCCGAGTGCCAAATTTGGTGTTTCTAAGTGTAGCCGTTTGTCCGTAACGCCGCCGACACACAGACCCACAGACCCATACACAGACATCTTCTTTTATAATAAGTAGAGATGTACTGCAGTGAAAACTGGAATAAAGTGGACGGGATTTGACATCACAGCCGCTTGGAGGGTTATATCTGTAAGTTTTTACATAAAAGTGATGTGTGACTCATCAAGGTGGGAAGTTTTCTTCTGAAACGAGAACAACATCATGTTTCTAGACTCAATTTTATCCATTTTATGATGGAAAGACTGCTTTTTTGTGAAAAACCGCGATTTTTCTAAACTTTAACCTCAATGCGGGACGGGTTAATATAATGCAAATGACCTGAAACTTTACCAATCTCATTTTTGGGCCTATTGGCAACTTTTTGGGGGGTGCCTCCCCAAAAATTCGAAAGTTGATTTCTTGTGACCACCCTAATGAACATGCAAGAACCAAGCAATGCGTAGCTCAGTAACATTCTATCTGATCCAATCTTCGGGTTTTGTCTGTTGAAATTATGTCTCTTTTACGAATAAGCCTGATTAGGGGCCGAATGCCTCATACGAAAAGCGAGCGTAGCGAGTCTGGGGGCCTTGGCCCCTAGTTATAATATTAACAAGAAAGGAAACTGAAGTAAAAACATTAAAATAAAACATAGATTTTTCTAATACAACTACGACAACACGTTTTTTAACTATACGATAAAGCTCAGTTACACAATAAAAAATAAAAATAATTACATAAAAGAAGAGAAAAAAATGAAGAAGATAAATTAAAAAGGTAAGGAAAGTCTTAGAATAACTGTTTTTAAACAGTATGAATAGAAGGAATAGGAGATTAGTCATTCAAAAATTAAAAACGCTTTACGTGTTGGGCAATGGAAAAACCTTCCAAGAAGTAAAGATGTAAAAAAGACTGAAGAGTTCACAAGGTCCTTCGCTTTAAAAAATTGAAAACGATGACTAAAATTCCACAATGAGATGCAATAGAAGATTTGGAAAGCTCATGCTTTCCAAATCGTCTATTCCGAGATCTTCTATTTCCAAATCTTCCAAGAGTATGAGAAACATATTTCTCATACTCTTGGAGTCTAAATTTGATAGCTCTTCTGGTCTGGATTTTTTGTTCCTTTAGCAATTTTATCTTATTTATATTTTAAAATTCTATTGTACTAGTGTATTTAATTTAATTTTATTTATTTATTTTGCGTACTCTCGTCTGCTTTTAATATTTCCTTTCTCTCTCCAACCCCCTTCGTTTTTCTTTTATGTTCTCGGGTTTCTAATTGTTTCCTTCTTTCGATTGGCAACGGCCTCAGTTTGTTTATTTCCGATCCAGGCTAACTGCTCTTCTAGATGCTTAAAATTCTTCGCAACTGGGAAGGCCAGAACATTTGTACCTGTCGAAGTAATCATTTTGTTGATAAGCACCATTCATGTGTACGTGTTATTACAGAAATGCTTATTAATTCACTCAGAAGTCTGGAAAAGCTTCACCAAAGCATTCTAAATTTCTGACTGGTGGAAATCATAAACAAACATTGAACTTACCTGTAGCGTTCGGTCTAAACTGGCACTTGTAGGTGCTACCATTGTCTGTTACACAGCACTCATCTTTTGGGCATTCCCCACAAGGACCAGCCTTTAAAAGTTTAAAAGTATATAATTATAAGTACAAAATACACAAAGTCAGTGATACTGTGAGTTATCGTGATTTGTTGGACTAGAATTCTTTTAAAATTACTTCTCGAATTGGGGAATACCAGTGGTGTCCAAAATTACAGTTACGAAGTAGATGATTATCTGGAAGAAGAGGGTATTCATCGTACGGTGTGGCCTGTCTGGTAGTGCTGTAAAAGTAACGACAAAATGAGTATCCGTATGTATTTGTTACTTAGATGTTCGCTATTTGTTACTAAGTATTCGTTACTCGTTACTTTCGTTACTACTAATAGAATCGGTAATAGGGTGTTATATGTGCCCCATAACAACACATCCGGGACAGTGTTGTTATGGGTATATGCCGCCCATACATAAACCCATAACAAAACCTAACCAAAAAGAATTTTTTTTAGCGAAGTTGTACAAAGTTGTATTTAGAGTTTATTTTCTGATTTACAGATTGTTTTTATACACATTTATGGTTTTATACAATGCTAAATTATCCGAATTACTGAGTGCACATAGAAATCTTCCAAAGACATATGCCATTCTTTTTTTTTTCCTCAACCCCCCCTTTTTTAAATTCTGAACGCTGGTTTAACCTGTTCATTCTTATCATAAAAAGTGTAAAGGAAAGCTTGTGACTCGTGTTTTTTCTGGGAGCGGGTTCTCGAATACTGAGATCCAGGGATTGGGCCACATATATTAAATTCACAGGGCAGGGGATCTCAGTATGATATCAACTACTTTGCGTCTCTACAAGCATAATATCTTTATTATTTGTGAGTTCTTATTTCATATCGAAAACTTCTTTTGCTGGACGATTTTTCGAAGTAAATTAAAAATTACCATATTTTAAATTAAAATTGTTTAATTCAGTGAGAATGATCTATCTTTAAGATATTTCCAGTTCTATTTCTGCACTTTTGGGATGAAAGGGGTTAGCCCCTTCTGTGGGTGCATATATGAGAGCATTCTTTAAACAAAAATTATCACTCCTTTCATACAGAAAGAATGGTTGCACCGGACTATGCGTATTCCATGAGTTCATGGAATAAAATGTACCATAAAATAGGGCAGATGGCCCCCTAAACGCCGACATTTTAGAAACATACTGAACTTTATTGAATTATTTTAATAACAGTGGCTTACGCAGGAGTGGGCATAGAAATCCCGGGTAGCTCCCAATTTTTTATATATTTTTTAAACAATTACTTAAAAAATGTGTTTAGGTTTCCATGCTAAATATTTTTTTTAGTTCCAAATAATATTTCAAATAATAAAAATGTGTGAATTCGTTTACTTTATAAAAATATATTTTTTTTAAAGGTGTATTTAAATAATTTGTTATTTATTACTCATATTTCGATTCTAGCTAAAAAAAAAAAAAAAAAGAAAAAGTTAAGTTCGCAATCCTGCTTCGGAACCACCCTGAAAGAAAGAATTCTGATTGCACTACTATTTAGTACTAAAATGTTAGAAAGCCCGAAATTAGCACCCCTTACTAACATGCTTCTCTTATATGTATTGCTCCTCTACAATTATAAGAACCCCCCTTCCCCCCCCCGCAAAAAAAAGTTCAACTGCGCATAAGAACATACTATACACCGGATCCTATCCCCCATTGTACGACCCATATCAATAGAGCAGCAGATAGTATATCCATCTCCATAACTGTAACGAAACATACGGATTCTTCCAAACCTCATCAAAACGATACCATTCGGCTCGGCACAAACGAATTGCAACCAGAACATACTACTACTCAAATACCGAAACTGATATTTCCCTTCAAACAGCGAGAATCCATAATACTTCCGGTATCTAGTAACGGAACGGAACATACTATTACTCAAATACCGGAATTCATTTTCTCCCTCCGGCAGTCTTGTATTCGAAGTTCGAAGCTGGCCGATCCGAAATGCACACTCAAAAGTCATTTTCCCCTTTGAAACCGCGATCCGATATCCAGTAACAAATAGCAGAAGATATTAGTACCCGATTACTGGAACCCGTTTCCCCCCCTAGTTCGCCTCGCCTGGCAGTCTGTATTCGAAGTTCGAAGCTGCTCGATCCGAAACAGCTTCGGATCGAGTAACGAGTAACGATATCAACCGCAAAGTAGCAATTCGTTACTTCGAGTCTGAGTGATTATCCGTATCTTAGTACCGAATACATGCGGTTTGCTTCAGCTCTACTGTCTGGACCTCAATAGCCGCATAGAGCACTTGTAGTACACTTCAATGCCTACTAAACCCTCCAATATTTCTTCAGACGTTAAAATAGCCGCTTTTGAAAGAATGGAAATTTAATCCCCTATCGTTCGTCAATAGCCTTATTAACAGCAGAACAGCTGAATGGGACGCCTGTACAGCAATTTTTATTAGACGAAATAGTAAACAGTTATGGATTATCGTTTTTTGACCAATGTTGTTCTCATTGGTATATCAGCCTACATTAAACTCTGTACAAATATTTGTTACCATTCTTGCCTTGCAGCATGAGGTATTATTAGATGATTTCCCATACATTATATACATTTTTTGACAAAAAGTCTCATTTTTTATGGTTGTAACCGTACTTTTTAGGCTCCAGTGTATGTTATTTTTTTCGTAAATCAGTTAATTAGTTCGCAAGTAGTTTACCTTAAATTTTCATATAGGAATAATCTGATATCAATCATTTAAAAAATTTATATAATATCGCTTGGCTGAATTGATGCTTAAAGACGGAATTCGGCGGCAAAATAAAGTAATTTCCAAAGAATTCATTTATTAATTATTAAAGTAGTCGTATATTTGCTGGAAGTGGCGGCTGCTCCATTTGAGCACATGAGCACGTGAACCCCCAAAGGAAAAACTAAAGAATTAGCACATTAAAAAATTAAATTTAAAACAAATATTAAGCACACTTCTAGATTTATGTGAATTTAAAACGCGAATTTTACTCTCTCCCCCCTTCCTCCTACTATTATTAAATAGGCTTATTACAGTAACGCACTGTAGTGTAGGTTACTACAGCACAGTCTTTAATCGATCGTACGTGCGAACGGAAAATTTTCCCCGTGAACTGCTCTATGGGATGAGAAGCTGAGACAGCTGGTAAGTACGCCACTGATGAAATCATTCCGTTCGCGCATTTTCATTGTGCACACAGGGCCATTTTTTTCGGTATCGCTTCCGGATTTTCAATTGGTTTGTTACGTTCGACTAGTTGATTAATTTTTATTTCATTTTCTTCATTTTTTCATAATTTCTCTCATTTTTCACTACATTATTTTTTTACAAACTAGTGTAAATTAATTAATATGGGAGT